>JAVKLA010000057.1:1958914-2012222 GCA_034782735.1 Sagittarius serpentarius | reverse complement strand
GCTTCTAGCAACTTTTAAAGAAGCCACCCCTGTGGCCCCCCCCACTACCAAAACCTTGCCACGTAAACCCATTACACCGTCCCTTGCTGAATCCTGCTGCCCACTCGGCTAGTGAAGCGGGGCAACCTTTGTTCCTTTGCAAACGGGGCACCCGTAAGGACGGTAACCGGGGCAGGCGTTTTCCAGCAAAGAAGAACGTGCACTTCTCCTGTGCGTGGGTGAGCACAGGTAAAAACCCGCACAGCCTGGACTTCTGTTGTGTGAGATTATTTACGTCAGTAAGTGTTTGTAGAACCGGGGCCGATATCTCTCAGCGCTGGTGCTAGATTTCCACTCATTTTGTACTAGGGTCTTCCTGTGAATCCCCTGCGGGAGCAGTTCAGTGGTACTTAAAGGGATGGCATTTCTGCAATTATCTAATTATTGCTCCAAGGTTCTTTCTTGTGCTTGTTAAACCTTCATTCCAGTCAACGTGTAACCCCACGCTATTGAATTGGGATGAAATGTGATTGAGAATCAACGTTAATGCCCCAGTAGTCTTTGGAGCAGGTACCTTTGGCTTACCTTTATCTTTTCCGGTTTGAAAACATGGAGTTCAGACCTAGTCATTCTGAATAGAGTGAAAGATTTCAAAGGTAGTGCAGTGTGCTAGCGGGGCTGTGGTTCTCCATTAGATTCTTTATGTAGGCTTACAAATTTCATGGGGCATCTATTTCTCTAATGAATTCTGTAACAACTTTGAGTGATTACTCAGTTATCTGAATTTCTGCTAATTACTGTCAATTTCATTCTGAAATTCTGAGATTTTCACCAGCGAATTGCATCGTATTTAAATTCGGCAACCTTTCAGCTACTTACCCCTTACCTGATGTTGGTTTATGCTCTTTCTTTAATCCCTTCATGAGTTCCCTCCCCCTGTGTGAGACGCAGGAGTCTGACACAGAAAAAAAAAAAGAAAAGAAAAATGAAAGACGAAGCCTGTCTCAGGTTACTTTCTTCTGGTTGCTACTTTTAAATTCTCTTCACTTTTCACAATCAGCCATGAATATTACATCTTCATTTGAATTTTCAGCTGCTGAATCATGATCAGTTGAAGATCCGGTAGCCCTGTGTTACTGGATATAACTCAAGGGGTTATGCTGTTTTTACTGTTTGGCATATACTCAGGAACGGGAACTTAGCTTAGCAGTTGGAGCATATGGCAGGGGGAGATAGGCCAGCATCTTGGATGAAGATGCATACATTTTGTACTCTCATGGTATGATGCATTCTTGTGCTTTGCAGATGGCACCTCAGAATTGTTGCTCTGAAAACTAATTTTGCCCAGCCACACAGGTCTGCTGACACAAGCACGAGGATCATCTGTTCCTGTGCAGACACTACTGCATGCTGCAGATATCCTAGGCAGGAATTTTTCCGAGAAGCACACCTGCATCTCCGTTGCTGCGGGGAGCAGAAAAAAACTCGGGAACTTATGACTAGCATTTGTATTCGGAGAGAACAATTCAGCCAGGCACAATCACTATCTTCGTGTAATACTTGGTTATTGCTTCTCCTAGAAGTTTATTACGGCATAGTTGTCAGGGCAAGCATAGAGGGAACACATTGATTTTATGACAGCTGGAAAGAGGGATTCATTCTCATTGTCAGAGACCTAACATTGCCTTTGGTTTCTTAGCAGCCTCCCTGTGCACAGACAAACCGTCGGTCCTCAGAGAAGCTGCTTTTGCACCACACAGAGCTCGTAGCACCAACAGTGCCACCCTCCAAAACTTGCGTTTTGCTCCATCTCTGCCTCTCTGTCCCCCACAAAACAAACATCTTGTTAGATGTGCAAGAGGACCAAGGGCTTGCTACAGAGGTTTCGGGCAACAGATGCTGTGCAGCTAACAGAACTGCAGATTAAGGTATGAGTACTTTCCATTCTCTGGCATAATTTGGGCTGGGATGCAGTTTTTCTCAGAACCGCATTGCTTCCTCTCCAGTCTCATTAGTTGCTGTACTGTGTCCCTTGAGCTGACTCAGGCAGATGTATTTTTAAAGATCAGTCTCCTGTGCATGAGGTGGGCTTTACACTAGCTACTGGCAGATCTTCTTAGCTTTCTTTTTTTCCACCCCCCCTCCACCCCCCCCAAATTTCTGTGCTCTCTGTAGGACAGACAGCCCTGAGTACTAGTCTGTGATTTTTGCTAGGTATCCTCCCAGAACAGTTTGGCAGCAAATAAAGCCATGGGTGATGGGCACAAACAGTTAAATTCCATTGTCTACCTGCAACAGAAGAGCTAAAGGAGAAGTAGAAATCTGAATTAAAAGCAGATCTGTAAAGCAATAAATGGGATACTGTCTGGAGCAATGTGAAAATTAATGCCACCTTTTTGTGTACCAAGGGGCTTTTTTTTTTTTTTTTTTTTTTTTGGAAAATGTTGCCAAGGGACTTTTATTTACAGGACCCCTGAGGAATTGTTTCCAGTTGGGCTAAGACAAGAGAACGGTTGCTGGCACTGCCAGTAACACACGTCTGCCTGCTACCAGCAGGCTGGAAAGCTCAAGTACCTGCAGCGTAAGGGATGGGTTCCAGGGAGGAACCTCCTCCCATCACACAACTTCTGTGGGACACAAAAGACACGCACTTTTTTGACAAGCATGCAAGTAGATAAGATCACTTGCTGCCTGCAAATGAAATGCTAAAACAGCAACGAGGTGCCATAATCCCATCCCGCGTTCAGATGTTGTGTAATTTAGCAAGTGGTTTCAGAAGGTGCCTCATTACCCACAGCAGAAGGAGGAACCAATGTGCTACCTTCACAGCACAGATTTAAGGCAGATTTGAAGACTCAGAATAGAAAAATCCCTGCCCTCTGAATTTATGGTGCTCTGCCTCCCTTATTTTTCCCATTTTTAGACTCCAGCTGACTACCTGGGGTGCCTGATTTAGGCTTTCTGACTACTATCGCATCCAAAATCTTCAGTGATTCAGACTGCTACTGACAAACCCCGCTTCTTTGTACAGTCACTGGAGAGAAGCAATTTCCACGCCTAAGTGCAGATCTGACTAGGACCCGTCACTGTATTTTCTGTTTTATCTCCACAAGCAGGGAGAGCGAATAATTCTGAAGCACTGAGAAAAAACTTTCCTACCGCCCTGGGCCTCATCTGCCATGGTTTCCCTGGGAAGAGGACAAGAAGGGGATCACAGATTTTAGTTTTTTCTGTGGGTTTTGTTTGCTTCAAAGATTGGGCTGAGTTTTCTTTTTCTTTCCTGTCACAGCTGAGGGCCAGCAGAACATGAGTAGCTCTCCTCTCGAGCTCCTTTCCAAAAGTATGTTGTGTGCAGGAGCATTGCTGAAGTATTTGTTCATAGCTATCTTCACAAGTGCATAGAAATGAAAAATCAGTTCTAAAAGAGTGCACAGCACTGGTAGTGAAAAGGAGTCTATGATAAAAACATTTTTAACTGGCTTATTTAAGAGAAGCCTTTTACCTACTCCTTATCCTGGTGACCAGTTTATTGGCATCCAGGCACTTTATCACAGTGTGGTTTTCAAAAAAGTCACCTGAGAAGAATTTGAAGTCTTCAGAGCAAAAGATGCCCAGAAACTGCACTGGGAGGCAGGTTCTCTGCGAGATGTAACAGCTCCAAATGGTGGGACAGGAGGAGTCTTGCAAATCATGGACAGTTTTTCTGCGAGTTACCCATCTGAAAAAGAACAGCAAAGAAACTGAGAGACTTTGAGCTTCACTTTTGGCACAGAGATCTCTAATTTCACCGCTATTAAGCATAAGATTGAACGTGTACGTCCTGGGGCGGGGCGGGGGGAGGGTAATGATAACTGAAAAGTGTCTTGAGAACATTAAGGAAGGAAAATAACAGGAATGGAAAGTGAAACTCCACTTGGTATTTCCTTTATCAATTGGTCTATCTAAGGTAAAAACCTCAGAGATGAAAATAAAAGAAACAGTGGAAGGCTTGGAGAAATCAAAGCAGAGGATAAACAAAAAAAAGATATGTTAACAAATGACTCTAATAAGAAAGAGGCAGTTACTGTACCGAGAAATCAGAGGATGTTTTATAACAATTATCCTCTGACACGGTGCCTAAAATCTGTCATATACACGTTATGTACCTTATTTGAATGGTCCCTTGAAATCATTTGTGCTGTTTCATGATGTGAAACATAAAAAAAGGAAATTAAAAGCGAATGAGATGTCAGCATAGCACTATGAACTGAAACTCTTTTTTCAGCATGTTATGGGAGGAGAAGACACGGCACCTGAAGCTGAACATCTATGAGACAGTGCAAATTAGTTTTGAAACAAGTAACAAGAATAAAACACTTGTTAGACTGACTATCTGAGCCCTGAAAAGTGAGTCGATTAGTGCTAGCATTGACACAATGGGGTTATTTTGCCAAGTTGATAGACTGTAATGATTATCAAATATGTTCAAGGAAATGGAATCCTGTATTCAGGTCAATCCATCCAGAACCTGATTAGCTTTTAGAGCTCAAGCTTGATTACCTTGACTTGATTAGCTAAAAAGCACCACAAAACTAACAGACACTTCGAGCCATCAAATGACTTTTTTTCCCAGTGGTCTCCAGTTAGAGTGGGTGTCACATGAGAAAGCAACATAAGACTGGCATAGACATCTGATCTTCTTCATGAGATCTGCACGGAACTTGTTGACCATCTTTCGCCTGTGAAAAAGTTGCCAGATGCGCTTTTTTCTTGAGCTTCTGTCTATAAGAACATGTGAAAGATGGCAGTATACTGATGGAAATGGTTTAAACGTTCTAGATAGACACCAGGGAAGAGTTTATGTAAATGGAACTGCTGGTGATGCTTCTCACTCGGACTCAGGCTGCTTATAGAAGTTCTGGTTAGACCGTGTGTGGTGCCCTTCCAAAGAGAGAAAGAAGTGCTGTAGTCTAGTGTCAAGAGCCTGTGTTGTATCCGTCTTTCCCTTTTTCCCCGGGTAAAAACCTGTGTTTTGTCTGAGAACGTTACCTGGCAAATGGATAATGCTTTCTTACTGCTGCTAGTTGTCGTATTGAACGTAGAGCTGGAAGACTACATGGATTTATAGATAAGGAGATATTAAAAACTATTTATATATAATGAGATACTCAGAAGCTGCCTGGACATCGTCCTGCTCTAGGTGTCCCTGCTTGAGCAGGGGGTGGAAGAAGATGACCCCCAGAGATCCTTTCCAACCTCAACCACTCTGTGATTCTGTGACAGCATCACAAAAGCTTGTCTGATCATTGTCTTCGCTCAGAAAACAACAGCTCGTGACACACTCTTATGATGAAAATACTGACAATGTGAGCCTTAATTTTTAGTGTCAGTCCTCCCTTTTAATATAGAGATGTCAGCCTTCTTGCAGGCAGTTACTTGGTGGCTGTCAGTTCGACCGGTGTCAGCAGGTACAGTCTGGGCTGATATTCCATCCCAATGAAACTCAATGAGCCCGTTTCCCATTTACGCCCTGTTCACCTGACATGGCGTCACAGAACGTTGTGAAAAACTTCATATTTAGGTTGTGCGCAGATGCCCTTTGGCAGCCCGTGTGTCTCTGCCCTGTGCGTAAGCTTTTGAAAGGGTAAGCAGGCGTTCCTCCCGCATATCACTAGGCCTGCCGGTTTGCGTTGCAGCTGTGGAGCCTTTGCACTGGAAAGACCAACCTGCCTTTGAAGGGCCTTGGGCTACTGCCAGCGTGAGGCTGGAGCTCTGCCCGCACCCGCCTTGCCACGAGGGCCGGCGGGTGCCCGAGGGAAGCGGGATCCCTGAGCCTCTCCTTCCCACTGCTCTCCCACGGGTCTTCGCAGAGCGGAGCCCCGGCTCTCAAACCCGTGCAATTTAAACAATACTCTTTGGACAACCGTTTTAGTGCCAGACATTGACCGATATTAATTACAAAAAATCCTCTGATGGAGGCATGCAGGAGGAGCTGGAACTGAATCCAAACAGCTACAATATTTTAAGTATACTGCATCAGCAACACAGTTTTGCCCATAGTGATTTCCTCTGTACTTTTGCATACGATATTTGCCAGCTGGGAACTGTCACGGCTCAAAAGAGACAACAGAGTTCAAGCAATTGACATCTCCTTTAAATCGACGTGGCCTCCTAATTTTTAAAAGGTACATTTCATTGAGGTTTCAAATTGCAAAGAAAACATTCCTGCAAATAATTCTTCCCATTTTTCTGCTACCTCTCAAGTTGGTAAAGAATGGTAGCGTTTCTGATCGTCACTGGGAAAAAAGAGTAATATTTTAGGAATTTTTTTGCAAGTGTTCTGTTTTCCCCTACTTCTACTTTTGTGGGACGAATTAATCTAAATATAATTGGTGTACATGAAATACATGAAGGTATTTCGATCTGTGAATGTTGGTGCTACACTCAGCAATGATCAGCTTCTTCCAGGTAAGTCCTTCTTGAGGACATCTACCACCCTGGGATATGGGACTTCAGCAAATTGCATTAACTGATGAAATTGGAGGTTGCAAGTGTTGCATGTGCCTGCACTTTGTCACTTAACCAGAAAGCGGAGAGGACAATTGCGTCTGCTTCCCCTGGCACCCGCATACTCCTTATCTTTGAAATCTGGTACCTCAGAAATACATGGATGGCCGCACAGTGCTGATTACTGCTGGGTAGTTCTACCATGTTTAAACTCGGTATTCTTGGTGGTTTGGGGTGCTTGGGGGTTCTTGTATGGTGGAAGAGCTTAGTTTCATGATGGCCTTAGGAAGCCATTGCTTCTAGGAATGCTACTGCCTACTCCTGATGTAAAAAATGCAAGAGGAGGCTGCAGCAGTGAACCGCTTTATCACTAACGATAACTGCTTTTTATTTATATTTCTGAAACCTAGCTTGCACACTATTTAATGTAGTGGTTCTGGTACACGTTCCAACTCCCACATGGAGATAGCTACTCCCAGTACAGTTGCACAGAACAGTGAGCTGCCTACACTTACAAAAAAGCCAGCTGAACTCGTGTATTCCTGCAGGCTGCTTTTAGTAGGCATGAAGAAATGTGGTACAGACTTGTCATGGGCTTTCTGAGAACACTTCTGTATCCTCATGGCTTAGTCCGTCGGGATAGCGAGGCCACATCCCGACTGATTTCATGACTTACATGTAGTTTTGCCATATTTCTCTGGTGGGCAAAGAGAAGCCTTTTACAGACTCTCTGGACATCATTTAAAGTAATTTCTTGGTAACTAGCAGTCCGTTTCCGGAGCTGGAGGTGGCCTAAACTGGGCTCCTAAGTGACCATTAACTTTTTCTCTTTCAAGTAGAGCCAGTGATTATTTCTTCCCTCTGGGTGCACACTTGCATATCTTTACAAACAGGGCACTGTTAGATTTCTACCCTGCCATAAACTCTGACTGCAATACCTCATCTGCTACTGACCTGAAGTGAACTCCGAGGAGAGTGAACAGTAATAAAGCAAAACCCAGCAAACAGTGTGAAGCTTTTGTAAGATCTTATATAACTGAATTGGCTATATTGGGAACTTGCCTTTGGTTTTAATTATAGATTTAAGGGTGCACTTATCAGGCTCTGTGCCATCTCTGCTCCCTCCCTTCACTCTTGATTTGCTTTATATAATAAGCAGCCACTACAAAAAGGATGTTTTTCCCCCTTTCTTTCAGGAAGAGGAGAGGCCGACAAAAGTTCACTGGGGGAGGGGAACTTCCAACGTGTTAATTGTCTCATGTGTCGCTCTGGTCTTGGGCTTTAGCCTGGTCCCTCCAGAAGGTTTCAAAGGCCAGCTGTGAGAGCCCAGCAAAAATCTGTGGTGTCCCAAAGACTGACTCGCGTTTCTTCCCCAAAGCCAGGGAAGTACCTCTTTGAACTTCCAGAAAAGTGTCAAGAGAATGGCAATCCTCAAATCTGCCCAAATCTCTCTCATATCTGTTTCCCAGAATACACAAAACTTGCTTTCACAGAAGCAGCCAGGGCAGATGCAAAGCAACCAGGTCTTCCGAGGGCCTCGTGAAGCACTAATGGAAACTGAGTAGAGATTTGAGGAAACAGGACTTGGATGCTCAAAAATTTAAAATATAACCGAGTCAGTTTATGCTGCTTGAACACCACTTCTTAGCTTAATCTCTAACTCAATTTGTATTCATCTTCCTGGTGACTTCTACCTTTCAGAGCATCTGCCAGATCAGTTGTTACATGCGTATAGGGAAAGAGGCTCGTAAAGCAATAGGGGAGCTGCCCCACAGAATTATCCTGGCTGTGCCTTAAAGGGTAGACACCTGCTGCCTCGTTGGAAGGGTCCCAAGCTCAGAAATGAGGTTTCTGAATTTGTTACTCATTTCGGAAGCCGGTCCCCTGAAGGGCTAACTGGAGCTAACTGCCTTGCCACATCCAAGAAGGTGATGATGGAGCTGGTGGCTATCCCCCTGCTCTGGCTTAGATGTCCCCAGCTTTTTTTTCCTTCTTGTGAATGGCCAGTGGTTAGTAAAATCAGCAAAAAGCTGTCACAGTGTGAGCTGAATTCCTTTAAGTCAGTGAACTGAACAGTCTTAATCTCCACTATCCATAGTAAGTAGAGGGGATCTGGGATGTAAGGATAGTAAAGGTCCCGGGGAGGAGAGCAGGGTACCTGGGCCGCTCAAGTCAAAGGCAGCCCAGATCCACTACGGCTGGCCCGCAGCCTGGAGCTAAAAAACCCTGCTCGCCCTCCTGCTGCTCTAAAGCCCAGGTAAAACGTAGCAGGGGAATTAAGAGTTCACTGTATTAACAGCTTTTTTGGTCCTAGAAGGTTCATAACATTGTTCAGTCCATCGCCTACATTACAAATGCAACGGCATATCTCCTGGTTACCCTGTCACTGAGACCAGGGTGGAAATACTGCTAAGGAGGACGGCAAAACTGTGCAAAAATGGTGAACCTGGTTGTCCTTTTCAGCAGACCGCTTCTTCGCAGCCCTGTGAGCAGGCTTCTGCAGTGAAGAATTTGTCATTCCGGAGAAACTGTACATTGTGCTGACACGTGAAATCACAAGAAAGACTGCTCCTGACGAAACTGCTGCTGAACAGACAGGAAATTTCGATCCTAAGGCCTTACAGACACCACTGCAAAACACAGTCTAGGCTCCTTGGTTTGTACAGGTGTGCGTCCTCTGTAGCGGAGCAGGTGTGTTCATCCTTGCTCCCAACTCTTCAACTGATACCGCTGCATCCAGTTTTCCTTTCTTTTTTTTAAGCTTTTTCCTAGGATGTGACTCAGTGCTTTTCAGAAAGCGGAGCCTTTGTCTGCATCAGTCTCCCTGCCAATCCTTTACATCACCTGCTTGATCCAGAGTTGGGAGTGACTCATTTTTCTCATCCAAACACATGTGCACACAATGAGCTGTCTCCCATCTAATGGCCCTTCACAGAAACTTATATGTAGGGTCATGACTGTGTTTTGTTGCAGATGCCCAGCGCCCATCTGTAGAGGACAGTCTCTGTCTGTCTCAGGATTTATATTGTTCTGAATGCTTTAAAAGCTTTGCAAGTGAAAGCAAATGATCTATGTTTTTCTCCCTTCCTCCCTCACTAGCTAATTTTGTATCTATTATTTACTGTGGGAAAGCTATGCCAAACAAGCAATCTCTGCATTTTGTTCTGAGGCTGATTTTTCATCTGCTCAGCCGTTACAGCAGTGAGCTTGAACCTGTTTGTGGAAAATTTGCACACCTCTCACTCACCACCTTACCTTTAGTGTTTGCCCCATATGTGAAGATACAGTTTTAACGGGTTCTCTTAAACTGCACGGAGACACTTGTCGTGGGGCTAAGTAACTCAAATTTGTATGGGAATGACAGAAAATAAGACAGCGCAGACATCTGAACTAGTCCGCCTCTTCTTTTGCCCTGTTAGAGTCCATGGGAAGATGTAAGCACTTCCCAGCAGTAATTTGGCTGCTCCTGAATTAGACAGCTACCATAGGGCACATGACTTGCAATTAAGAAAAGCCAAAGACAAGCAGCTTCGATGCAGACATCTGCATTTTGTAGATGTCTAACGTTATGGTGCCTTGCATAAACTAAAGGTAGCAAACTAGCTGGTGAATAGAGCAGAGAGGCTGCAAACCAGAGATTCAGGAATTACCAAATAGGCAGATTATAACACTGTCACAAAATGGTAGCATTTTAATTTTCGATTTTAATTCCTCTGCTTAGAGTTCATTCAACCTTAGCCTTAGGTACAGGCATCTCTGTGTCTACTCAGAGAGTTACACAGCCAAGTGCGAAGCTGACGTACTGCTGTCTCACAGGCTCCTCCAACGGCTTCTCAGAGCTGCGGGCAGGATCCGGAAAGAGCCAGACAATTGCATTTACCCGTAGCACGCGACTGGGTGGAAGAACCGTGTCAGTAGGACTCAGGCTGACCAAGGAGGCCGAATGTATCTCCAGGCACCTATTCTGATATCCTGGCTGGAGGTGGGATAGCAATGGAAGAATGGGACAAGATGAGGGCAAGAGCTTTACTCCTGGGCTCTCTAGGATATCAGATGGACTAGTGGGATGGCTGTGACCCTTCCTATCAGGAAACATACCCACATTATCCCGTCTCACGCATCTTCTCTGCTCATCCTTCGCATCAGTGTGAACTAATTGTGATGTTTGTGGTACTGTACTGTGCTCAGGCCCAGTAGAGAGGGTCCAACTTCGGGACCCTAAAATGTTGGCAGTAGAGAAAGGAAGATCTGAGGTTTTCAGGACCCCAGGAAAACTAACAGAAGGGGGTAAGGTTTTGTAGAAATATTTAACTGATACCTCAGAGAGCTGAGGATATCCGCTTCCCTCCTCTGTCTCTCAACAGCCTGAGGACGACGAGCTGAGAGCCTGTCTGCAGAAAACAAACCTTGACAGTTTATCACACTTAGGTTGAATTTTGACGACGCTCTCGACAAGGCTGAGCCAAACTTCTCACTGCTTGTTGTGTAAAAGAACCTACTTGGCTTGCCTTTGTGCTCTAGGGACCCTGGAAATGGATGGTCTCGGAGGAGCCCATTTCCCAAGAGAAGCAAAAAATTCCGATGCCTTTTGGGGCTCCCTTGAATGACCCACTGGCAGCGTGCTTTGGTACTGTTCTAGGAACAGTCCAGAAAGCAGATGGCATTTCAGAGAGCGTCGGTCTTGCTGCCTTATTCCAGAAGTGGCACGTCCTGCGCTGGCCTGATGACAAGGCGTCCTCCTGCCGACTCGCCGGGGTGCAGGGGACGGGCAGGGCCGCTGGTGGGAGCGATGTCCTGAGCAGCAGGCCGCACTTTCAACGCCGCCTTCTCCCCGTCCAAGGACGACCGGAGGTAGAAAGCACCTTTCCTTTCCCTGCTGCCCTTTGTGCAAGGCAGGCCACGGACTACTGCTCGTGTTACTTAATATTTCAATATCTCCGGGCAATTTTTTTTTTCCTCCTACTTAGAAGACTGTCTTTTCTTTAATCCATTTATTCCTGATCTGCCTTTCCCCTAGTCCTCACCCTCCCTGAACACTGTAACAAATCTGCTCTTATTTGTTGTTAAAACAATGTCATTTTTTCACGAGACAAACCAGAAATGGGTGGCACAAAGTTATCCAGCTCTTGTTCTACCTCTTTTTTTTCAGGGAGCATGACATATTTCAGAAAATCCTCTATCTGATTAAGAGCAAGTGTTAAAGACGGTGCATAAGAGAGCCTCACCCTTTTTTTCTTCCAGCCAAAGCTTGTTTTCATGGTGATAGCAAGAAAGAGGTACCAGGACTCTCTCAGTGGAGTTGTTCGGAGGAATGAAGGTAGACATGATTGAAATGAGCCAAAATAACGTGGCCTTTGTTCATTTAATGTCACATTTTTCTGCTTCAGGTTTTATCCCTTTTGTGATACGAAAAATGTTACTTTTCTCTTGAGTTTTGATTGTATCTCGTTTCCATGCAGATATTTTCAATTATAAAACAGGATAACGTAAACCCCCATGAATAAATCTAGTGAGCATTAATATAAGATTGTTTTCCCTTACCTTTTCAAGCCATAATCTGAAATTCTATGAGGAGGAAAGATAACAAGAGAGAGACATGAAATGGAGTAATAAAAGATGAATTTTATGAATCTTTGTTCTGTTTCAAGAAATCTTTTAGGTTTGCAATGCAACACATTGGTACTGAACTCCCAGGGATATTAAGGGACGGGAAGCCATTTCTGTAAGAGGCCTTGGAGCCGCAGAGCTCAGCAGGAAATGTTGCTTCAGTTGCTGGGGCCCTTTTGGAATTTGCTTCTCACCAGTAACTTGTTTTGTGCCGTGTTTGTGACAGACCCGCCAGTGTCATTTCTCCAGGCTCTTCAGAAACCTGGTCACTGCTGAATAGGACCGTATCGGTACAGTTGGACGCTAATCTTAACAAGCTGTATTTGCAGTTCAGGGCAAGAGAAATCATAGAATCAATCACAGAATCACAGAACGGTTTGGGTTGGAAGGAACCTTTAAAGGTCATCTAGTCCAACCCCCCCTGCAACGAGCAGTGTGTTTCACCACCCTCATCGTAAACAATTTCCCAAATACCTTGGCTCCCTGTCTGTTTCGATATTGGTCTGGCGAGTCTTACACTTTACAACCACGCACAAACATACATGAGCCTGTTCTGAGGAGACGGCAATGCCTGCCCTGGCTGCGCGGTTTGGAAATCAGGCCCCCAAATGGCCATGCCGCTGAATGCTCACTTCCACGCCCTGTGACTTTTCCACCAGTGGAAGTTTCCCCATTAACCACAAGCTGTAAGAGCGTCGTCTGCTTTTGTAAAGTTGCAAGGAAGAGAGGAGAACTTCTCCAAAGTGCCTGCCCGTGTACCTGGCCCAGTGAACCCCCGGCTCTGTGGGGGTTCGTTCCTGGGGCGTGCCGGTGGGGTCTGGTGACCGCAGCCCTGCCACCTGTGGCAGTGCGCGGGTGAGGACATCTGTCCTTCAGAAATGGAGCGGGACCACCCGCTGTTCCCACAGGTCAGTGAACACAAACCTCAGGATAGCTATAGGTATTCCTCTCCGCTGACCTGCGTGATGTGGTCTGGTGACCTACTGCTTTTGTTTATTTTGGGGGGTCATAAAATACGCTTATCCAGCCTCTGTAAGCAAGTGTGCAAACCCGAGCGTTGCAGTTCAAGGACTCCACGCCAAAATGCCAATTAAAGGACTACTAACCAACCCTCTCTTGCCTTTAAGTACCTGAACCCTCCCAAAGGTACTCAGAGGTGCAGGGTTGCACGTCCTGTCAGGAACCTGCTAAGCTAGCCTGGCGTACTAGCTGGATTCTTGAGGTACTCTGTGAAGATTATAATCCTCTTCTTTCTGGGAGCGACTTTATTACCCCAGGGAAGCAGCTGAGTCAAGATTGTGCCAATATTTCCATCACAGCGTTAGCTCTCTTTTTTTTAAGTCTTCATGAAAAAGAAGTCATTTTGTCCCATAATTAAGAACCAAATAACTTCTCATGGCAGCAGATTTTGTTTATGATTTTCACGCAAATATTTTTGACAGCGTTGACATTTTTACAAGCATGACTAACTACACATTTACCCAGTTTCATTTTTTATTTTTTTGGCACTTAAATGTGCTAAAGACAATGTAAGCTAAAGAATTCCTAAGTCTGGCAAGCAGTCTACTACATGCCAGGGACTGTTTTCACTTATTTTAAAAGAAAACTAGATGGCCAAGATACTGAATTTGAAATGGCACCTGCTGGGCTTGCATTGCAGTGACTGTGACAAAGGATATTCTTGTCTTAGCAGACTTTCTCGGTAGCTGGTTTAATGCAAGACTTTGCCCCGTGCTTTCTTTGCAGTGTTGGGTATGGCACAAATTTTACAGCTTTGGTTTCTTTCTCTGTGAAATGAAGTTCATTACCTACTTCACAGGAGTTTCTGCGGCTTCAATCATCAGTACTCATGCAATGCTGAGGGAGGAAAGGACTTTATAGCCTGGAAAGGACAGGAGGGTGCCTGCACGCAGCACGGGCATGTACGGTGCTCACAACTCTGCGTGTACATGGCTTTCCCTGGCAGCCAGCTAAGGACACAGATACTTTTACTGACCTGGAAATTCATCCATATACCTCCCTGCGGCATCCGTCCTGCTCGTTGTGAATGCCATCACTTCTCAGGAAGCCATCTCAGGCCGCTGAGGAAATCCCCTTTGCTGTGCCCATCCCACAGCAGCACCCTTCCGAAAGGAATCGCTTCTCAAGCCTTCCCCGTCCGTGCCCCGTGTCCTTCTCTGGCGGTGGTACCGTACTGGGGGGGGGGTGCTCCGGCGGTAACCCCTGCCAGCACCTCCCACACAGCGGCCTCCAAGATACTCGTTTATTGCCTGGTTTAAGCACTAAGGAGGTGAGCGGTGTCTCGGAAACTGTTGTGTGCAAACTGCAGACAAATGCTGCCATTTATGATGGCATCGCCTGACAGTTTTAACGAGTGTGATGGCTGTCTCTTACTGACCCCACAAACCCTCTGTCACTATACCCTGGTGCCACCTTTAGCTCTCTCTGCCCCCTCCAATATCTTCTGCTTTTTAGTATGCCAGTACTACGCTCCTGCCGAGCAGCTGCCTCTTTGGCATGACTCATGCCAGACATTTGGCTATTTTGGACAAATGGGGATATGCTATTTATCCCAAATAGCTGCCTGCCTTGGATAGCACATTGTCCTGAATAATGGAAGTACTATCAGCCTAAAAATCCTTTAGAATTCTTCTGCCTGCACCCACATATCGCAGCAAAGAAACCAGGAAATAACACGCAAATAACTATTAATACAGCAGATGACGAGAGACGTGCTTTTGAAATGATAACTTGGTCTGACTTGGTTGCGCCCCCGCCGAAGCCAAGGAGAAGACCTTCCGTGGGTGCCGTGCCTGGCTGGCGGCTCCCCCGGAGCCCTGTGCCCCAGCCCTGGAGGAGCCCTCAGGAAAGCTGCAGGTACCCTGGTAGCTTCCCTAAACCATCGCTGGTCCCTGGCTGCCCGCTGGCCGGCTTGCCATGAAAACGTTTCTGAAAATGTTTTGTTAAGCTGTGGATTCACAGATCAGAAAGAGGAACTTTGGGTTTGAAAATCTAGAGGAGACGTTCTGCCCAGGGAAACGAAAACCAGACAGTTTGGGTAGAGACTTCCTTTGCCCTGTTTACCTGGGGATGTCATGTAGAGGATGTGAAATCCAAGGGGTGTCCTGAGAGTTTATAGTGTCTCAGGCACAGACGCAGGGGATCTGAAAGAATTTTCTGTCCTGACACAGACCCTCCCGGGAGAGCTTTTTTGTTTTGTTTTGTTTTGCTTTGCTTTTTTTTTGTTAGGTTTCACCATCTTTTAATGGACCCATTGTAATTTATAGTAAATGGTTGCCTAATGATGAATGATGTAGTTTGCTAATGATGGATTTGGTTACAGTGTGCGTGTTATAGAGTGAGAGATGATTTTATCTTGTTCTGATGGAGGACTCAGGTTACCAAGAGGTCTTTACAACTCTTTATCATTCCACCAGTGGAGCCGCAAGCTTAAAATACGGCGGCTTTCTACTTTCTCCTCTAAATCTTACTGAATTTTAAAACGGCTTTCAAACCTGATCGTTTCAGAACACTGCTGTCCCATCGACCTATTTGTCATCGTTTGCATCGGTCCAATGTCCATCGGTTTCAATGTGTGGAGGGGAGAGGGTTGGGTATGAAAAGAATGTGGGGTCAGACCCGGACAGATAGATATATAGATGGACCTACAGCCAGGCCAGTGCCCGTGGTGAACGTAAGGGTGAGCTGGTGATAGCTAGTGGTGGTAGCTAGCGGAGGGGATGGGTAGTGAATGGAAGACTCTCGCATGGATTAACCTGCCAGGCTCCTGTTTGGAATCTGTTCCGCCCTCACTTCCATGACTCCTGGGCATCCCTTCCCCCTCCCTGTTTCGCTTGAACGGTTTTCACTTATTTTGCTTCTGTTTGGGAAAATATGTTCTACATTTCTAACATCCTTTATCATTTCCGGAGGTTTAGTGTGTTATTTTATGTGTTAAGCAGTAGGGTAATCTTTTTTTGTTGTATTTGTAATCTAATTGGGAACTATGCCAATTTCCTATCAAATTAGATCCATATAATTTAGATACATGTATATGTAGCTAATTTACTATTGTTCACTAGCATTATTCTGTCCACTGGTTTTTCTATTGCAAACACTTTTTTTTAAAGGCAATTTTAATAAAACTGGCTAATATTTCATTTTTTTCTTGCAGAGTGATGGGAAAAGAAGTCTTTACCTGCAAAATCCTTTAAAATTTTAGCTTTAAAATATGAAATGATAAAAAAAAGTGGCATTTGAAGGCACTGTTTTGCAAAGGTGTGTGAGATCTGCCACGATCATCTGTTTGTCTGTGACAATAACCAGAAGGGTATGTCTCATCACTATCTTTTTCTGCACAAAGGTTACCAGTACGCTACACTCAATATAGAATTTTCAAATTTTGAAACATTTTATTATTATAGTAATGGCTATTGCTGTTCCTAACACATACCCCATCAGAAGGTTTAAAAAATTTATGCCTTGGTTCATGCAAAAAAAAAAAAAAGGGGGGGGGGGAAGAGAGGAGGAAAAAAAAAAAAGAAAACAAAGGTCAAAACTTTTAAAATGTCACTTCTTCTACAGTTTTGCATAGAAAATACATTGAAGCAGTGGGAGGGCTCCTTGCCCATAGAAACAGGCTGTAAGAAAAGAATGTTATCCTGCTGCTGTAGTTTCCACTTTCACTGGCAGCTGCGGGCTGAGCAGAAAAGCACTGTGGGAGCCTATTGTTACCCCAGCTGGGTAATAGTTTTCTTATTTTACAGTCAGCAACCGAGGGGGGTTGGGGTGTCTCAGCAAAGTGCCTGAAAATATAACTCCTGCAAACAGATCACTTTCTCGTTCGCTATGAGAAAGAGGGATCCGTACATCTTTTACTTCATTTGGTTCCTCTAGCAAGGTAATTAACGTCTTCAAACAAAAGACGGACTTGTTTTCCAAACAACTTTACGCTGCGTGGAAATGTTGCTCTGAAGGCTGTAAAATCCCAGATCCCTAACAGAGCGCTCAATAATATTCATCTCTCTTTCCTTGTATGAAATTTGACGGCTGAAGAGCATATTTTACAAGAGTAAACTCGTGTGGATGATAACCCAAATTTTTATCAGAACAAAGTTCTGATAGGAAATGGTGGGGGTAGGGAGTAAACTTTGCAAAGCCTTTCTTTTCCTGACAGGGAAAGCGCGAGCACCCCTACAAAAGTGCCGTACATGACTTTCCGCTGTATGGATATAGCTCATAAATTTAACTCTTACAGGATTGTAGGTTTTATGTAGTGCTGGCCTATCCAAGCAGAGACAACTATTTCACTCACCGCAGCAACCTCAGGTTAAAGGGGGGGGGGGGGGGGATGACAAAACCAGTTAGCTCAGCAGACTTTCCTGATGCCTTGCATTTCCCGACTACAGTTTGCAAGACCAGCTGCAAAAGGAGACGCATCTTGCCCGTGGTGGAAAAGCTGACTAGCTGAATGATTTATCGCCTCAGCTTTTCGATAGCCTCAGGTCTCCCCGCAGTCCCCGTACGAAGTCCCGCAGAGCACCCCGTCAGCGACGCGGGAAGACAAAACACCGCCCGGTCAGCTGGACGTGAGCAAAGATGCGGGGCCCAGTTGATGGGCAGGTGACAGCCGATCAGAGGACTGTTTTGATCAGAGGGCTTACCTGTTCCCAGGGGCTTTTTCCTGTTGCAAAGCCTTTGCAGCCCCTTGGACAGAAAGGAGGACCTGCTTCAAAATGGAGTGGGACTTGTGGCCGTGCTCACTGACTCGGAGCACCGAGTCAGGCCTGGGATAAATCTCTCTCTAGAAGTGATGCAAGGGGTAGGCAGGAGGGGTATTTCCCTACCACCATCCCTGCCCTCTGCAAAGGGCTCTCTCTCCATGTGGGGCTCATGCCAGAGGAATGGCTGGACCATGCCCGGGCTTCTTACACCGACGTACTTTCCTTTAGTCTCGTAGCTCGTGGTAGTGGTGAAGTCACAGCGTCTCTGGGTTGACGCTGCTGAGCCTTCGCTGCTGTTTGTAGCGGGGCAGCTGGACTACAGCTTGCTTGGCTGCGTTTTCCCACCCCTCCAGACTCCGGGCAGACAGAGCTACGGTTTCTCTCCCTTACACTGTCTCTCCTCCACCTATGACACTTAGTCAAATGCTTGCCTGACTAACCTGGTGTTCTGCATCCATGCGATGATACGTAGAGGCGTGTGTGATACAGAAAATCAGGTCTGATGCTCTGCTGTTCCTTGTTTGCCTCCAGTTCATGCACCTGTGAGTTCGGGGTTGGTGGGGACACTGTTCCCCTGTTTCGCAGAGAAACCTCCTGGGAAGAACATATACCGAGGGTCTATGAAGCTGGGACAGCATCAGCTGTTTGCGTCATGGGAAGATGACGGGGTGCTTGGTGGAGGCCCAAGGCCAGGACTGCCTGGAGTCGGCCTCGCACTGCCAAGGTGAGAGCTCAAAGCCTCAGGAAATCTGTGGCTGTGCTAAATTCCCAAACATTCCCTCTGGTACCCACCACCGTGCTGGGGACAAACCTCTCACTCTCCAAAGGAAGGACCTTATAGCAGGGTCTCCTGGCTGCCTATACTGAAAATGTGCCCAGCACGTATTCCTGGATCCCACAGCTGAGGTATAGCTAGAGCTTGCCCATTGTGGGGGGAGAAGGAGAGGCTTTGAAAGGAAGAGAAGCAAAACTCCGCACATTTTTCTGGATTATCTTCGACAAATGCAACAGGAGAGATATTGCGGGAAAGAGTGCTTCATTCTCACCTGGGTGCTACACTTCCAATACTTCCTCTGCAGACATTTTCAAGGGAAAGAACGAGCAAGCTTAGATTTTGGCATTTAGACAGATGACAGTTACATTGGTAACACGTGTTTGTGGCACCTGCCAGCACGGAGTCTTAGATCAAGCTGTGGCTTGTACTTGCTTTTACAGGCCAAAAGTTCAAGCCCACTTATTAAACAAGCATGGTTTTGGAAAGGTTGAATATTCATAACAGAAAGGTTGGGCCAGAAATGAAGAGGTCTTGTTGCAGACCCGAAGGATGGACTTCCAAACCCTCACTCTGTATTTCAAACTGAAGCGATTCTTGTCCTTTTCTCCGCAGACTCCTGGTTCAGTTCTAAGTCTGCCAGACCAACGACCACACTGTGACATACCCCACACAAGAGAAACCCAATTTGGCTTTTATTTCAGCCATGCCCTAACTGTGTGACCCCCCAGAGGCAGGCTGGTAAGGCGGACTATGAGCTTTTCTCACCTGAGAGAGCTGGACCAGCTTTCCTACACACAATCTCCCTCACGTACGAAAGGGAAACTCATTGCTGGGAGCTTACACCTGCCAGCATACGCTTGGCGTTACGGGGTAATGGGTCTTGCTCTGCTGGAAAGAGATGTAGAGCATCTACCCCAAAGGCAGTTCGGGAGACCTGTTTTTTAGCGACTACTACCTTTTAACGTCCAGTTCGTAGAATGCCCGTGAATCCTCCCCAGCAGCGTTCGTTTGACTGACCCTCTTCTGAACGTTTGGGTGTGGCGTGAGAGTAAAGCGTCAGGTGAGGCCCTTCAGCGCGAATATGCACGGTCATTTTTGTTGTAAAATGGTTTGCTACCCTGCTACGGTTAGTGGATTTTAAGATAAGCTGGTTCCTTATTTGTAGGTACTTTTCTGAATAAATAGCTGAGAAGCACAAGATTCCTGCGTATTAAGCATTTATCTGTAGCAGTGCTTCAGTACCTCTGTGACTTTATTGTCCTGGGTGGTAAGTAAGTGAACTCACTAATTTCAAGGACAAGATGGTTGTATTTCTTGAGCAAACCAAAATTCCCAAGTGAAAGCCGGAGCAGGGGAAGGAAAGAAGAACAAGAAGTTCCTGTTTCGTGAAGTTCTTGTTTCATCGCTTCAGGAAACAAGGTTAAATATATTGTGTAAATACGCACACACGCAGCTATACACACACACAATATTTCATTTGTATTCTTAACTTAAATTTGATCTCCATAGTTAATTAAAGCCTGCTTCTGCTCTTTATAGGAAGTGAAGGATTAATTAGAAATGCCACCATCCTCACTGAACATCTGCTCTTACCCCACGGGCGCAGGAACCGGGTGGCTAGCCAGACCAGCGGACTCACGCATGCAGTCCGTGCTATTAATCTCTAGGGCAGAGTTCACAGATCCCTTTGTGCTCCCTGCTCTACATGCACAGAAGAAAAGACACAAGACTCCTGCGAGAAGGTGCTCACAGTCTATGGATATGTCTGTCCGGACTTGTGCTCTGCTGACGCCACGAGCTGAGCAGAAGCAGTGCCACTATGGCTAGCAAAGCACAAAGACGGAGCTGAAGAGCCTTTCTAAGCCTCTGGGTATGATATCTCAGGCTTGGCACCGCACCACCTTGGTCATGTCATTTTGGGTCAGGGTGTGGAGAGAGCTTGCTTGCGTCTGACTGCAAAATGCCCTGTAGCCATCCCCTGCACAGACAAAAGCAGGGTGAAGAAACAGATGGTGGAGCAGTTTGCCCCGGGCCAAACAGGAGGTCAGCAGGAGAAGCAGGAGTGGAGCAGACATCCCTGTGTCCCCCAACAATGATTCATCTCTTGAGCCCACTGCCCAGTAGGGCTTTACTAGGGGTAAGCAGACTTAAAGTCTAGGCAAAACTCCGTCTGTTTCCTCCACTGCCACCCCTCCATGAGCAGAGTCACTGGGTATTTGTGCCTGGGAGAACATGGGAAGGTTGTGTAGAGTTTTCTTTGGTTCATTGAAGTTTGTTAGAAACTGCCAAATACATAAAAATCCAGCATCATCCAAAGAAGGACTGACTTCCACTGAAGGTTTTTTGAAATTTTTCTCTACTCACATTACCTTAGTAGCAAACCGTACCCTCATGGGGAGTAGGCTTCCTCTTGCCTGTCTTCGGCCATCTGGATGATGGCTTCAGGCCAGTCTAAGCCAGATATCTACGCCCCTGCTACAGCCAGTGGAGTCAAACAGGACCAGCTATTTTAGACACTGGTCTGAGGATGGGGTGAATTGCCCTCCAAGGTCCATTGGTTACAGAAAGAGCTTAGGCAAGCAGTTTAGTCCCGCTAGCCAACTTTCAGACAGCTTAAATTTGGTACGAGAAATTGCGCATTGGAAATAACGCTGTAACTTCAGTAGGACCAAGGTTTCACCCCTTGTTTTTACCTGTTTATGTGACATCTTGACCTTCAACATACAAACAGTGTACAAATAGATGAAAATCTGACTTCTGACTTAAAGAGCTTGAACACAAATTTTTCACAGACTTGATCTTTTTGGGAGCCCAGCATTCAAGTGGAATTCGCTGTCAGCCCCACTCATAAAAAGTAATTTGTCTGGTTCTGGTTTGATTATTTGTCAGGTTATTCATCCTTTAAAGCTTTGTCTTAACAGTGGGCAGGATTTAATTAAATTTAGTAAGAACTTCCTTTAACCCATTTTTGCTTTTCAAGGTGAATTGCAATATAGCTTTGCAGGTAAGTGCTTGTACCCCTTTTAAAAAAAACTAAAAACCACTGTCAACTTACAGAAGGACTTTTCAGTTTGATAAAGTCCTGTGTGTGTGTAGAACAGAAAATTTGTTTCAGAAAACAAAAATATCATTCCTGAGTTGCACATTTTCTACTGCAATATATTTTTACTAACAGCTTTTATTTTAAAACCGCTAAGATTTTGCACCAATTTCTCGTTAGGTATTATACCGTATCTACTTCACATCTACTAGAAAATCACCCCTTCTTCCAGAGCACTTTTTAATACAGGTTTTGGGTACTGTTTACTGCCATTTTTTATCCTTTAACTATAAGCCATTTCCCTTAAATTACAGGAAACTTTGTTCAAGCTAAAGCAAATAAGATCTTAGCCTTTAATCCAAAGGTGGCTCAGAGCTACACTGTGATAATGTTTGGAGAAGAATCTTGTATTTGACAAGTTTAAGGCATTTTATGCCTTTGGGAGAGCTGGATAGACCAAATGGTCTCCCAGCAGAGCATTAGTTCTAGTTAGAAATTTTCCTGAAAAGCAGGCTCTGACATTGAGAGGGCCCTCGAATAGAGTTCACATGTCACTAATTACTTAGTTTGACCAACATGACCAAGGCCCTACAAATATTTTGTGACTTTCTCCCTTTTCCAAGGCCCTACAAATATTTTGTGACTTTCTCCCTTTTCCACTTTCTTCATGGGCACAAGTCATCTTTAAAGTACATCTTTAAGATACATCTTTGAAATGATTCAGAGAAATTGCTCTCTAGACATGTCTGTTTTTCTCCATAGCCTACAAAGGGAGCCTTGGGTGAAGGGCTGCAGATGTTCAGGCTGGGTCGGATGAATACAGGCGACACACAGAGGGTAAGATGCTCCCAAGAATCTTCCAGAAAGCTTGGAAAGACATTAGCTCCTTGAAAAGAAGCTGGATATGAGTTTTGTGTATCACCCTGGTATATTGAAGGGTGGCTGTCCAGAAACATGCTTTGATAAAGGCCTGTAAACCACAATGTTTTCCTCTTTTATTTTGTCCTGAATCTGCCCTTTCTCTTTATTAATCATTCATATATGATAAGTATAAATGGAAATTATCTAGTTTTCCTCTTAAATCTAGATGGATTTCATTTGCCTTCAGAACTAGTTTAAATTTCACATTACTCTCTTCCTCTTTTCTCATATACTCATGTGGACTCCGTACAAACTTCCACTCCCTGCTGGTCTTACAGGTATGTCCTCTTTTTTTTTGTGTGTGTGTGTGTGTGGGAGGATCTGCAGCAGTACTACTGATGGAGAGGAAACACTAAAAATGTTTTTTTCTGAAATGGAACCTGATGGAAATTTAAAAAAAAAAAAGTATCAATTTAATATTTAAAAAATCAAGACTCTGGAATCAAAGGTGAAAAAATCAAGACATGGGATTCAGTTGCTTAAATGCAAACATTTAGAGCTACTTTAGGCATGTAGGGTATCTCGTTAGTTGCCTCCCCACTACAGAGGGTATGGGTACCTGAGAGGCTTTCTAATGTCTGCCAACATCTAACACTGGCATTTAAAATTATTGACCAAAGACTGGGGGAAATACCTTGAAGTGACACTGTGTGCTTATGTTTAGAAACTGAATCTTGCCTTTTCTTTTTAGTTTCATTTGTGGAAGTTTGTCATCGTGCCTTTTTTAACATCTAATTTTATGTATTCATTAGCGTTTTTCTTCAGTGAAATCCCACCTTCAGTATGTGTACAATATTGGTTTGTCTCAGATATTTGTCAGTGACCTTTAATAGAATAGAATAATACTTTTATAAGAAACATGCCTCACTGTGGGAGGACTCTGGAGACAACCAGGCACCTTCACTGTAGAGGGGCTGAGCCCCAAGATGTCTTCCTCTTTTTAGTGTTTCTCTTGGCTGACTGTTGGCAGTGCCCAGCCCAGCAGGCTGGCTGTGCTCAACGTCCCTCTTCTCTTAGGGCCTGGGGGTTCATCCGAGATTCCTCTTTAAAGCCCATATACCAAAAATCACTGCACCATCTAACTTGCAGGCACTGTTCATTCTTTCTTTCCACTCCTCCATTGTAAAGGGCCAACATATTATGAACAGACTGAAATCACCACATTATTTCTCTACGGACATGTAATGACTAACATGCACAGTAATGGCAAACACACAGAGTAGATTTATAATCCTAACATTCCTTTGATGACTACCAACCTCAGCTAGTAAAGCCCCGAAAGCAGTTCTAGTTGTCATCAAAGATCAGATTTGGGATTGTATAAACTAAAGGTGATGAAAGCGGCGTATGGGATTTCTCTGTAAAAAAAAATCCTTCATTCAAGTAATTTCCTGGCAATACCCCTGTGAACGGCAGTGAGAATTTTGTGTGAGCAAGAATTGGTGGAAGATAGCAGGGCTAGATCTACACCCTGGGCATCTCTACCATGCTGTTGTTGTAAGAAGCAGCGCCGGGGTGGATCACACCCTTCATTCCTAACAGCTAGTAAATTGAGGCTCTTTCTGGCCTTGGTTTACACAAAATATTTCTGCTCTGGTTTCTACTCTGTTGGAGCGTGGCTGAAAGGGACAATTTGCCCCTTTGTGGAACGGATAGACCGCTCTGCTGAGGCAGTTCTTGGGTGCAGAGGGCCACGGCTTCACCCGAACAGCTACGGTCTGGCACAGCCGCCGGTGCCATCCGCCTCGTGTTCAAGCCCCTCCTGACGGCGCAGTTCCCTGGTGCTGCAGACCTACTCCTAGGAGCAGCTTTGCCAAGGCTGCTTCTTCAGAGCCACATCCTCTCGCACCTCCCTCGATTTCCCCAGCTTTGGGACGAGTCAGGACCGAAGGCATATTGCTGCTGGCCGCGCGCTGGCCGGGAGAAGGACGAAGTCGGAGAGCGTTGCTTGGGCTCCTGCCTCCAGCCTCCTCCCAGAGGGGACGCCGGAGTTTTCTGGGGAGGCTGGAAGCGGCAGCACAGCTCCTGCCCGCTCTGCACACCGACGCAGATCTGCACGAGCAAGCGACCTCTTGCCTGGTTGCTTCCCTGCTGCAGCTGAGGCTGGTGCGAATACTCTCGCGTGCCAGAGAGAGTTACAAGCCCTTTCCATCACATAGGTGGGTCCGCAAGAGTTTCATGAGCCTTAACATTCTGCGTGTAATACAACATCAGCTGACACGAGTCACGTTTTTGCAGATGTGTTTTTCCATATATGGAAAAATTCATTTAACTTCTGTAGAAAGTTGCCTTAAAATACAACTTAAGGTACACACCACTCTTCCTGTGGCTTCATTTTATGCTTTCGTAGAAGTAAGAAACCAGAAGAGTGTTTCCTTAGGCAGAAGCTTTAAAAAGACTTTGTGTGTTAGTCAGGGCAAAGATGCAGTAAAACAGGACATGAGTGGAAGGAACAACAAGCAAAGCTTGCTCAGGAACTCCTTCTCCTCTGCAAACTTCACAATGACTGAATAGTAAATTGTTTTTTAATAAGTTTTGTATTCTCCTGGGATATGGTTAAAGGGTTAATTTAACGCTTGACCCATTAAAACCGTTGAGTGCAGTGAGAACCTTGTAAGGCTGATCAGATGATTATTTCGGGAAGATAAGTGGTTGAAAACCGAGCCTCACTAGTTCAGGTAATCAAGGGAAATCGGCATAAAAGAGAAGATGCGGCTGAGTAAAGACAGAACGGCTACCTGAGATTCTATTACTTGTCGTCTGTCAAGCATAATAATGAGATTATAGTAACCCTAAACTGGCTGAAAACAGAAATCTGGCTGTCTGTCAAGTTCATTGTGTTGAGTTTTACAACAGTCCAGCTCTGATTCCTCTGAACCTACAATAATTATACCAGGAAGACAGGCTAAAGAAACCCTTTTCAACCTTGGACCTTTGTCAGGTTTTGGCTTATGACCAGAGTACTATTGTTTATGTCATGGGAAAGAAAAAAAAAAGGCAACAAAAAGTATTGTTAATGTTTATTATTATTTTTTGATCATGCAGTTCTTAAAAAAATATTGCCACAAGTCTTTCCTCACTCCAGCTGTCACACCGCCTTGTGATTTTCTGAATGAACTTGTTACTGCACCACGAACCTCTTGGCTTCTCTGCAGTTGTTCTCGTCAGGGCCTTTTGCCGTAATCATTTTTCACACCTTTAATTGACACGTGCCCTCATATCACACGCATGTGGGGTAGCGCTCCTCCTTTTTAAAAAATAAAAAACGTCATGAGATACAGAACCCATTACATTAACTGCAAATGTAGGTGTTTCCAGCCCGGACTAATCTCAAACTCAGGTTGTTTTGGTGTGGAGAGAATTGTGTAGAACACGGGATGTGAGACGCTCTTTTGGGCGGCTGTGAGGCTGCAGTTCAGGAAGGGTTTTATGCCTTTGAAGTCCAGCTGGCTTCAGCTCTGTCGGGCCATCACTCCTCCTGCTCGGTGGGAGGCTCTACCTGCCCTTCCCTCTGTCTCGGTTCGCGCCCGTATTAACGCTTTCCCAGGCTGATGTAGGCTTGGGCTGCTGGTATGAAGAGACGCCGTGCCTCACTTCGGGCTGTGAAGAAAATATTCAGGTTAAAAGTCAGCATTTACTGCGCAAAGAGCTGTGTCAGACGAGGGTGTCACCAGCCGGGTCTTGCAGGTCACCGTTGTTGCCATTCTGCGGGCCGAGCTGCCTGGGTTAGCCCGGACGAGCCGGGCAGCCGGCGATCACCCGGCTGCTTTCTGCCAGGGTGCTTTACGGGACTGCTCACACAGCCACCTCCCGTGATGGCCAGGGATCAGCGTCGCAACACAGTGCTGCTGTCACTTAGCGCGGCTGGGAGAGGGGACGTCTTACACAGCTTCCAGCCTCCGTGCAAGAGATGCTGATCTCCTGGCCCTTGATGCCGGCAGACGAGCTCTTTTGACCCTACGTGTTTCGTGGTCTTGTGAGCTGATTTAATTCAGCCTCTGAAGAACCCTTTCCCCTGGTCTAACCTGTATCTCCCAGAGGGAGCCGGAGCGTAAGAATGTCCGTTTGCAACTCCAGAAAGTCCTTGAGACGCAGATCAGGCCCCAAGCACAAGCAGAGACGTGGGAATGTGATTAAATGCTTTGTTCAATGGAGACCTGTGCTTGTAGCAAGAATATTTCAAGCAGTCCCACAGACATTCAGCCTTTGTTGAGGGCTGGGCCCACTGCAGGCTCTCTCATGATTTTTCACAGACTATGGGCTTGTGACACTGTTCATAAGCTGCCTCTGTTCCCATTCCCAACTCCCAAATATCCATGTAGAAGAAGAAACGTTGGTCACCCTGCAAAGTCAGATTAGAAAATACGTGTATAGGCTGAGCTTCCTTTAAAATGTATTTTAGCAGCCATAAGCCAGGCCAGTAATCACGGCCAGTAATCAGCATCACTATCATGGGAAAATTCTCCGACACACACCACTGCTAGAATTGCTGTTGACATATCACATACTACTGTTTATGGAATAGGGATAATGACTATCGCTGAGCTGCCTTCCATGGTAGTAGCCATGAAGTAGCAACCACTACTAAATATTTTTTAAGTCCTGAATATTTTTTAAGTCCTTAACAACAGACTTAGGAGTCTAATTTTAGACGCACCTGTTTCTTAAATGTGAGGTTTGAATCTCAGGACCAGAGGCCCACATCCTATGGGCCTTTCTCATGTGAGCAATACAGAGTAGTCCTATGGCCTTAACCTTAAAATTGAACAGATTTTCTGACAGCAGTATGTTTGATGAAGCACACAGTGGATGTATGTATTGTAGCTATATCTTTCCTGTTTGTTCTAAAAATCAGATTCCGCTCCTCATAACTAATAACCGAGGCCCACAGAACTACCAAGTTTCTGTCAAAGCAGAGCTAAATTATTAATAACCTTTGCGGTTTCAGGCAGGGCCTGGGTCTCACTAGTCAAAGTCTATTCACTGATGGCTCTGCAGTTCATAAATCACTGACTGCGAGAAATGGAAGTACATTGTACTATGGTATTTGTAATTAATACAGGGTCTGCGGTGCCAGGCCCTCAGAGCCCTCCAAAGCAGCATTTCGGGCTGCTGCTTAATACAGTTCAGTGAAGAACTAGCCCAGGAAGACGGACTACTGAAGTTAAACAGATTGGGGAATTTGGCAGCAAGTCAGATTTTTTTGTTCAGTGCAAAATGACGGTTCATCCAAACGGAACCATTTCATGGAAGTGTATGTTTTAGCAAAGCCGCCCTGGGAAAGCTTAACCAACCTAAGAGGGGAGGGCCGTGCATTGTGGGGGGAGAGAGACAACAGCTTGAGCCCAAGGAGTGAGCTGAATGCCTGCAAACAGCCACTAGCACTGGCTTTTTATCTTACTGCACCTTTTTATTTAAAAAAAAAAGAGAAAAAGAAAAAAAGCGGAAAAAGCAGTATTCATAAGAGTTCAGTTACTCAAAAACCCCCCAAAAATCTAAAATCTTGGGTGTGCAGTCCTAAAGCTTCCTCCCTTCCTGGGCTGTGCAGAGAAAGATCTCAGCATGTGGAACAGCAGGTTCTGCTTAGAACTGAGAAACTCATTCTTCATTCTTCTGTCCTATAAACATACTAGTTCATATATACCTGACACAGTTCAGTTACTATTTTACCCGAACGTGGATTTAGGACCTCAGGCGCCTATGTTTCTTTTCAAAAAAGCCAACTTACTTGAGTGCATCAGTGCAACAGGAACGCGAGAAGAAACAGGAATACTCGAAGAGCAGCCTGAGCCCTGGAAGTGAGGCGTTAAGTACGCTTCACTTCAACTACCTCCGTATTAGCAACTCTAAAAAAAAGAATGTTTGCAATATTTACTGAACCTCTGTGGTGATGTTATGGCCAAATATTATGAAGGAGTTACGAGGAAACTGCAGAGTTAATAGAACTGCATTCAAGCAAGGATTTTCAGAAGTGACTTAATCTGAGGCTTGCAAACTGAAAGAACTTTTATCCTTGTTGAAAAACTGCTGGCTCCCTTCACCCAAACATATTTATATAGATATTTAACTGATTTCACTAGTGAACAAGCTAATGTATTCTAGAGCAATTTATTTTAAAATGTGAACTGTAAAATTATGCTACAAAGTTTATTAAACTTTCAGGTGTTACATTTTGACATACTCAGATCTTTCCTTTAACAATGACAGAATGCTACACAAAAATACTGCATTTCATCTGGTGTAGGTCTTTATCTTATCTTGACAGATTATTGCTGGTTAAATTGTAGAGCTGACTTAAAGGCAGGACTCTTCAAGGGAGTGAGAAATTAAGGCTTCACCAAATGGTAATAAAGCTATTAAAAATGCAAACAGCAAACAGCTACACTGTACAGGTTAGACAGCTAATCCAAACTAGCAGTTTAAAAAAGCAGAGCAATTACACTTTTATTTAAATGCAAGGAATATGAGGAAGAATAGAATGAGGTGCCTTGTTTAAATGCATTCTTTTGAATATTTATTAGAAATAATACATGTAGTTAAGCCACTTATCTGATTTCAGTGAATAAGTAAAATGCAAAAGATCAATTTTCATAATTATACTAAAGAAGTCTGTCTTTCATAAAAATCTCATTAATAACACCATTATTACTGAAAAAATATCTCAGTATTATTATTGTTATTCTAATTATCAGCAAAATGCTACTGATAATGTTGTCATAAAATTCCTTTTTAGTATCCTATTAAGGAAGATAGACTAAGTAGTGGTTTAAGTTAAATCTAGATCCTAAGTGGCATTTTAAAAAAAATCTTCTTTGTGTATTTGGATAAAATACATTATGTGTATAATTACATAAATTACTTGAGGTTTAGCAAACAAGAGATATATAGATAATGCATGCATGCATGCATCTGTATTGTTGTATCTATAAAACTATATAGCCAGCTCGGTAGGAAACACACCAAGGCATGCAAGCAGAGTAACAAAACGTTGCCCAAGGACGAAAATAGTTTCTCAGCAAAATTTTAACAAACAGCCATTTTCACTTATTTATTATTATCAAGGGGCCTGTCAATATTTACTGGTTTTTTTGTGCCCACCTGGATTTATTAAATTGCTAAAGAGCCTGGGGTCCTCTAGAAATTAATATTAGAAAGGGCACGTTATCTTACACAGGAAGGAAATTTTAGCCACTCACACCCACTATCCCGCACGCTTCAAAACTGGGCCAGCGTGGGTTGCAGCACAGAGGAGGGAGGATTTTTGGAGCTGGAACCTGACAGTTCTTCATCCTTATGGCAGACAAGGACGTGGACAGCCAAGATGGCTAGAGAAGAAGAGAATTTGTTCCTGCCATGTAATTCATAATACATGGGCAGGCACCGTGTCCAGGAGCTCCGTGCCTGGACTAGAACCTCGGTGTGTGAGCTCCCAGACAAACAGGACACCTGGATCCCCACCCAAAAAGCTGATGATTAATAAATAATAGTTATAGTAGCCACCAAGGTCAATCAAAAACATGTGCACAGGCTTCCTTGGGAGGTCCACGGTAGTGAACAGCTTTCTGAAGCAGGAGCACCTGGAGGACAAAGAGATGGTTGGAAAAGTTGCACAAGTTTTCATGGGAAGGCGGTCTGCCAGCCTGCTGCCCTCTCTGAGCTCTCACACCATAGAAAAAGAAATGTGCTGCTGGCAGGGCAGCAATCTTACAGCCCTTATCTCTGGGAAAATGTTGTGAGACATTGTCACCGTTTAACCCCGGCCAGCAACTCAGCCCCACGCAGCCGCTCACTCACTTCCCCCCCACCCAGTGGGATGGGGGAAATAAGTGGGGAAAAAAGTGAAACTCGTGGGTTGAGATAAGAACAGTTTAATAGAGCAGAAAGGAAGAAACTAATCATGATAATAATAGCAATAATAAAATGACAATAATAAAAATAAAAGGATTGGAATACACAAAACAAGCGATGCACAAGGCAATTGCTCACCACTCGCCGACCGATGCCCAGTTAGTTCACGAGCAGCGCTCCCCCCCCCGGCCAACTCCCCCATCTTCTATACTGGGCATGCCGTCCCACGGTATGGAATACCCCTCTGGCCAGTTTGGGGCAGCTGTCCCGGCTGTCTCCCCTTCTCCCAACTCCCCTGTGCCCCTCCAGCCTTCTTGCTGGCTGGGCCGGAGAAGCTGAAGAGTCCCGGACTGAGTCTAAACACGACTGAGCAACAACTGAGAACGTCCGGGTGTTATCAACGTTCTTCTCATCCTAAGCCCAAACCGCAGCGCTGTGCCAGCTGCTGGGAAGACAAAGAACTCTAGCCCAGCCGAAACCAGGTCAGACATGTTCAGGTTTCTTGAGCAACAGATTTTCATTGATTTAGATGGTTCTGGCAGTTTCTGGTTCTGCCTTCATAGCCACAGTGACTTAAATAAGAGGGGAAACAAGTTCATTTGATGGTACAAGAAGAGTCCGGTGTCTGGGAGGCAATGAAAAGAGCACGCTGAAGGACACTTTTCTGCCCAGATCTTGATTATTAATATATACGTGTCCTTACTTGCATAAATACACACGGTGGGCAGTGGTTGGGCAAATGGATATTTACCCTAGCGCCGATTAAGCAATGCCTACAGGCATGATTAAGGAGGATCTAAGCAAGAGTTCAAGGCTTTCCCTGAACAGGGTTAGAAACAAACATATGCCTAAGTAGATCACAGATTGATCTTCTGTTAAGACATGTATTATTTTTTGTTAATTTATATCATGTTCTAAAAAAAAAACCTCCCTGCAAGTGACATTTATTTGTATCTATAGCTTGACTGCCTTCTCCTGTCTTAAAACACTTGAAGAAAATTAAGTTATCTAAGTAGAGAGAGTCAGATAACTTTCAGAAACAACTTTCAGTGCATTGCAATCACTGGATGCAATATAGTTATACTTATTCCAATGTGTCACAGGTGGCATTTACCACTATGCATGAGTGTTAAAGCAAACAGAAACAGCTTTTATCACAGCAGAATGTCATGATCTGCACTTAGGGTTCAATCTTTCCATCGACTATGTGGGCACAAATTGACATGCTTCAGAGAGTAGGATTGAATTCTCCACTTATTTTAGAAAGCGTTCTAAAAATACGATCAATATAGGGGGTTGTAAAAATAACTTCTTTTGGTTTTTTTACTTGCTAGTGAGAACTGTGCATAAATTATGGCTTTATTTTCTTCTACTTGCGAATTATGTAAGTTGCACAAAAAGCTCAAAATAATTGAATACAACCATTGCGCTTTTGCATCTGCGTGTCTCCAGTGATTTCTTTTTTCCTCCCTTTTTCTTTTCCTCCCTTTCTCCTGTTCTCTGTCTTCCACTCTCTGTCTCTCGGTATCTCTCTCCGTGACACACACGCACATACACACACTCTCCGGTAGCGAGGGCATATGCAGTAGGCAACCCCCAATTTTCCCACTCAAAAGTGTTCCTGCAGCTTCCAGTATGATTTTTCTCAGCTTTTATGTGTAACCACCTACCTCTGCAAGACAAATTGATTTCTGCTGATCTCTTGGGTGCACACTTAGGGCAGGTTTCACTTAGTCAATCTCTGTCTCCATCCCACCGTTTGGATTTATTGTGGATACTTCATAAGCAGTGGCTAATTCTAAGGAGGAAGGATACAAATAAAGTAATAGTAAGAGAGCATACTCTTCAAGACGAGAGCTGTCTCTTTTTGTCTAGCACTATTTCTGCTGCTATAACAAAGTGGATCGCAATTAACCAGGGACGCAAAGATTCCTCACATTTGGGCTAAATCCTTCTACCTTCCTGTCCAAAAGCCCTCACTGGATTTTCTTAGTGAAACACTGAAAACTTAAACAACGGCGAAGCTCCTGTCCCCATCTGCCCAGCAACACGGAGTCCCTGGGGCTGTGCGTGCAGTTAAGCCTGCGTTCACAAAACCAGCGACAAAACTCATTCTAACCCGGGTGTGCTCGCACCCTCCCAGTCCTTAATTACGCGACCACAAAGCCCCCCCCGAATCATACGGATTTTGTCTATAAAGTTGGGCACACGTGGCGCTTTACAATATTCTTTTAGTCTTACCCGACTACTTCAATTTACATGTCAGAACCTTTACTGCTGTAATCTCTCTTCCCTCGAACGTTCACGTTAACAAATTGATCAGCTTTGATGTGCTACGTACATACTAAAAGGAAAATCTTGATTTCTTTTGGAGCTGGTGCTTTAGAAGCGTAAGCACTTAGAAATGTCTTTTAACGAGTTGAGTGCATTGTTTGTGACTCTATGTCCGACATAAAGCCCTACCTACTTCGTGTTTTTCCTGTGAGCAGTCCTCAGGCTGTTTTAAGGCTCATATTCACTCCTCTGTGTGTTAGATCTCTTTTTCTTCCTTTTCTTCTCCTTTTCCTTTTCTTCTCCTCACCCCTCCTCTCCTTCCTTGTTTCCCTTTTTCCTTTTCGCTTTTCATCGGAATTTGCACTTGTTTGTTGCTGATTGGTAAGTCAACAGCATCTCAGTAGGTCAGTCAGAATAATGTGAAAAAATAATTTCCCAGAAAAATACCTGGAATATATGTGTGCATTCAAATGTTACCTTTTCACATTTTAATGAGCACAGGCACAGAAATAATATTTAGAGCAGATATTCATCCTGCAGTGAGCTCCTGAAGCATCACCTTTGGTACAAAAGTGCCACAGCTTCTTAAGACTACTTATATGCATGAAAAATCAAATTTGGACACTTAGACACTTTTGAAGACTTGAAACAAAACATTAGTGAAATAATTGCTGAATCCAGGAAATTACTGTGAAGGAAGTGATATGTGACACATAATGTCTGTCAGTGTCACTGCAAGTGAATACTCTTTGGGCCAGATCGTGGCCAGCCACCGGGCATCGCAGGAGAGACCGAGCAGGCTTCAGCAGCCAGACAGCATTCTTGCTTAAAATTAATCTTTCCGTGCCGTACTGCTGATCTGGCTGCTGCGTCCCTGTTCCCAGGACAGAGGGTCAGCAAAAATAAGTTTTTGTTGTTACTTTGTGTTGTAAATCACTGGATGTTAGGCTCAGACCAAAAGGGCTACGCCAGTCAGTGCACGTCAGGGCAGACTCGTGACTGCTCCTGCTTTGCTCCAGGGAGCAAAACCAGCCCTTGGGAATATGAACAGAGCACCTTGGATGCACAGAAAGAAGCACTCCCTTCAAAACACACATCAGGGAGTATTGGACGAATGGCCCATTGAAAGTTACAGGGAAACAATGTCCATTAATGCTCTCCAAGCAGTCCTTAGACGCACCTGTAATCCTTTCTCCACCTGTATTATGAACCACAACACTTGTTTCCTTCGATTTCTAAATGTGATGTAACCTTTTCACTCCAAATCTCTTATTTTCTCTGTTATATATTTCAGGTTCTCCACAACAGTTCCTGTAAATGTCAGCATGGCTCCGTATGTAATTTCTCTTCACTCATAGCTGTTGTTAACATAACATTATGCAGAAAAACATATACCCCATTTCTCCAGGCCCTCCACCCCAATTTCTCTCCTGGTATTGGAGGTGTATTATGACTTTTATTTCTATTTGGCGCTTTAGGGGAAGGGTATGTTTATAATTTTGACAATGCATATGCTTATGTTTAAAGCTGTCTCTGAGTAGGAAGGCAAATAACCATTATCAGTCACTACTTATTAAATAAAATTGTAGCTAGTAAACAGCCAACTTCAGCCATTTTTAAGTCCAGCCATTTAGTTAGTATGGCATTCCCATCTAGAAGGTATTTACCCTTAAGAAAAATTACAAAAAGAAAGGGTATATGGGAAGGGGAGAGGGGGGACAGAATGATTCATAGGAAGAGTCATGGCTCCTGTGGAGCTATTCTTTGTTTCACAACACAATCTGTGCTGTAATCCTGTCTGCTCAAAAAACAGTGTAAAAGGATCTGTTATTTCACCCCTCATTTACATGGTAAGAGCGTGTTGTGATCCCCAACTGCTGAAGAAAGAAAATACAGTAGCCCATGCTCCCAATTTGACCCCTTTCTTTATGAAAAAACATGTTACTGTAAACATTAACTCTGGCTAACAGTCCTCAAAAACACTGCTCTTTGTCATTGCTGTGACAAACATCAACCTGCCTTGGCTGTGAGATTTGCCCTCGTTTGATGCTCCGTGGCTCTCTTAAAGCTTCCTCTCACTAGGCCAGCGTAGCTGGCTCGCTCATATGGGAGGTGCTCTAGTCCCTTAATCGTCTTCACGGCCCTTCATTGGAGTTCCTCCAGTATGTCCATCTCTCTCTTGTACTGGGGAGCCCAGAACTGGACACGGTACTCCCCTCGTGGCCTCACCAGTGCAGAGTAGAGGGGAATGATCACCTCCCTTGACCTGCTGGCAACGCAGCCCAAGATACCTTTAACCTTCTTTGTGACAAGGACACATGGCTGGCTCAAGTGCAACTTGGTGTCCACCAGGACCCCCAGGTCCTTTGCTGCGGAGCTGCTCTCCAGCTGGGCAGCCCCCAGCAAGTACTGGGGCCTGGGGTTGTTCCTCCCCAGGCGCAGGACTCGGCACTTCCCTTTGTTGAACTTCATGAGGTTCCTGTCAGCCCATCTCTCCAGCTTGTCAAGGTCCATCCGAACGGCAGCACGACCCTCTGGCATATCAGCCACTCTTCCCAGTCTTGTGTCATCTGCAAGTTTGCTGAGGCTGCACTCTGCCCCATCATCCAGATCATTAATGAAGATGTTAAACAGGATTGGACCCCTGGGGTACACTGCTAGTTACTGGCCTCCAACTAGACTTCATGAGACTGACCAGCACCCTCTGGGCCCAGCCATTCAGCCAGTTTTCAATCCACCGCACTGTCTCCTCATCCAGCCCATAATTCAACGGCTTTGCTATGCGGATTTTATGGGAAACGGTGTCAAAAGCCTTACTGACATCCAGGTAGACAATATCCACTGCTCTCCCCTCGTCTCCCAGGCCAGTCATTTCACCATAGAAGGTTATCAGGTTGGTCAAGTATGACTTCCCTTTGGTGAAGCAATGCTGACTACTCCTGATGATGTTCGTGTCCTTCTAGTGCCTGGAAAGGGTTTCCAGGATGGTTCCATCACCTTCCAAGGGACTGAGGTGAGGTTGACGAGTCTGTAGTTCCCTGGGTCCTCCTTCTTGCCCTTCTTGAAGATCGGAGCGATACTAGCTTTCCTCCAGTCTTTGGGCACTTCTCCCAATCACCATGACTGATCAAAGGTCATTGAGAGTGGCCTCACAATGGCAGCTGTCAGCTCCCTCAGGACTCGTGGATGCATCCCATCAGGACCCATGGACTTATGTATGTCCAGTTTGTTTAAGTACTCCATGACGTGGTCTTCTTCCACCAAGGGTACACCTTCCTTGCTCCAACCTTTCCCCCTGCTGTCTGGGATCTGGGATTCCTGAAGGCTGATCTTGCTAATAAAGACTGAGGCAAAGAAGACATGCAGTACCTCATGTCCTGTGTAACCTGGTCCCCCATCATCTCCTTCAGCAGTGGGCCCGCATTTTCCTTAGCCTTCCTTTTGTCACCTACGTCCTTATAGAAGCCCTTCTGTTGTCTTTGACATCCCTTACTGCTTTCAGTTCCGGTGAATTTGACTGTGACTCTTTTCCACTGAATTCTGGGTAAACACATTGCACTTCTGCAGCGCAGGGGATAATCGTGATGAAGTGTTAGAAGAACATCAGTGCCCAGGCAATGGTACTCCCTGTCATCTTCTCTAATTGCGGAACAGGCTAAGCATCAGCTGAAGGGAAAGTGACTGCTAGTGCTGCTACCCAAACACGGCGGCAGGATTGTCAGCCTGGGTTGAAAGCACCATCAAACTCAGGTGACAGCTTGTTGGGATAGACGGGAGGGATATCAAGATTGTGGGAGCTGGGTTTAACTCTGCAGCAAAGGCTGCGTCCACACTACTGGTCTAGTTTTGCTCCCAGAACACGGTCACCCTGACACCTTTGCTGCCCATGTGCTAGTTCACGCCCAAATCCCTTCTCCAGTAAGTCACTTGTTTTCCTGTGGAGGGAAGTCTGAGCACAGTCGACGGGGCAGTTTGCTGAAGGACCACGCAACAAATAAACCACTTGGCTGTGGGAGGCGCTGACTGTGGCTCATTCTGCCTTGAGTCATCCCGTACAAGTCTCCCAGAGGTCCTTGCACGACCCGGCACCCACCTGCCATCGTGCCGCATCACACAGCGCACGCTGTCAGCACCATGATAGAGAACCCCTCTCCAGCAGGCTCTGACCCAGCACCTCATGATTGCAGTCACTTTACGCTGAAAGTCCACAAAAATCTGTGACGAGTGATGTCTCAGAGCCGCAGGGCAGACACCTGGATTAGGCTACTGCAGGCAGCGTTATCGCAGGGCAGGGGGGGACACAGCCAGCCCCACATCATGCAAGGGCCCCAGGGTCTTTCCCCAGTGCACTCCCTGGGAGGTATGGGTGCAGCGTAAAACATAGTCCCTGTACCTGTGCGTTTTATTTTATGCTGTTTCTCTAGCTGAAAATAAATACAACTGTAAGAAGAAGAACGACAAGAGAAACGTCACCAAAGAAAACTCACAACGTTGTCCTGTGGCTACGCAAGAGGCAAGCTCCTACGGCGGAGCACTGCGATTGCAGGCACCCGGCATTGAAAAAAGAGACGTGAACCCACCCGGCCAGGTGCTGTGAGAGATGCCGGTGAATTCGGTGGAGGGAAGAGAGCTGACCTCCAAAGACTGCGTGCTGCAAAGGCAGCTGCCCCAGGCTGCGGCAGATGCAGAGGTCTGCCTGAGCCCCTGGGCGCTTCTGCAGGCAGCAGGGCCCAGCTCCGCACTGCACGTGAACCACCTCGGTCTGCTCGGTTCGACAGTGCCCAGTCGATTTTGGTGGAGTGGTTTCCAAAAGTCGATGAGGAGGCCTCCTTTGGCTCACACCACACGAAAAAAGTTCAAAAAACTGAAGGAACAGACCCCAAGAGCATTCAGTCCGAAGCACAGGTGGAAGCGCTCTCTCATCCGCAGGGGTGAGAGCCCTGACAAGGTCTGAACGTACAGCACCCACAAGGTAGCCCCCTAATATTACGTCTTTGGGTCACCTCGGTGCGCACTTTCCTCATCCATCTTGCTGACGCTGGAAGAGGAGTACCACTACGTGGTTCCCAACAAGAGGGTAGGCAAGAAGGTGAAGGGCTTCAGCTTCATGACGAGGCTCTCAGTGAGGAGTAGACTGTCCTGGCAAGAACGTTTTTGTTTATTTTTGAGAGAGAAAGAGAATTCCTCTTCCAGGACTTAGGTGGCATTTAGATCCCTTTGAATGCATTTAGATCATAAAGTATCTCAGGCAAGAGATTAGTCTCCAAAATTTCCAGACTCAGGGTTTCTAGAACTGTTTGAAAGCTCACTTTGGGCACCCAACACACTCAGGCTGAACGGTGAGGCACCCGGTGTTTGGGGCAGTTACTGAGGAGCCGCGAAAAAATAGCTTTGGACACCCCAGGATGTTGTCTAAAGGGTTAGGGGACAGTCACTGGAGAGCAGTGCTGTGATCAGTTGTTTAAACTCTGATGCTTTCTCAGTCTAAAACAAAGATAACCCTTGCCATTACTTGGTGGCTTCAAGAACTTCTTCAGGTATTGCATTCATACCAGTACTTGTGCTGTAGTCCCGCAGTATTTATGATGCCGTTACGGAACGGCTGCCTTTGTAATGTATGTTCTGAAAACTGGCCACGGACCTCTGATGAGTAAAGAAATGCTGGCTCCGTCCAGGTGAGGTAGTAGCTGCTTGTCTTAATATATAACAATCTGATGTCACCTATTTTTACTTCTGTTAACCAAATATATTTAAGACAGATTTACTTTTTATTTTTCACACTGAAATCTTCTTGAAGTGGGATTTTTTGATACCGTTTGTATTGGCATTATACAGTACAGTTTCTCATTTTCATTGCTGTATGAAGAGAGGGGTTTCCTACTTATGAACTAAAAAAGATACATTCCAATTTTTTCTATTTCGGATAAAGTGTTGACAAGTTTATACAAATACAGAAGAGAAGATAAACGTACTCTGTATCAAGACCAAAGTAAGTGGTATCATAATTTCAGAAGTGTTGACAATTTTAAACGCGTTTTATAATGCTGCTAAGAAGTTTTCCTAAATATGCGGCTCCTACTACTACTGTGCTATGCTACTCATGTACAATAACGCCAAAGACCCTACAAAGGCCTAGAAAGAATATAAAAATTTCTTAAATAACCATGAGTCAAATTCTCCACCTGTGCAGACCTTTGGATGTTAATGGAGTTTTGCAAGCTGTAGTGCAGAAGGTTATTAGACCTGATCATATTTACAAGACAACTTGCCAGAAAAAATACAAACAGTCGCTAAGGTGAGACTGCTGGCTAATACATTTCCTTGAAACTTTAAAGTTACGCAAGTCTGAAAACTAGACTGCTGAGCACAAATCGAAACACATAATGGCAAGCCTCCAGGAGCACTAAGTGAGAAAAGCAGAGACTGAATTTTTACCTAAACTCAGATTTTAAATATTTAGATTAATTTTAAATCTAAACTCTCCTTTTCTGCACATTTTTCACAAACACTCAGGAAAGCAAAATGCTTTATTTTTCCTGTATATAATTCGGGCTCACGGGTGTAGTATATCTCAGATGGCAAGACTGCCTATCCTCTCAGTTTTGCCCAGAAGCAGTTTCACAGTACGACCTAGTGTGCTGGGCCAAAGAAGCGCCCCCTTCATCTTTAAACCACAGAAATCTCAGGAACAGCATCAGGTTTTCTTCTCTTGTATCATATGCTGTTTAAAGCCTCCTCTAAAATCCTGAATAAACTATAAAATGAAGCCGTGTTTCATCTGCCTTCCAGAATCTGCTGGATGCTTACCAGCTTGTGCATGAATGGAACTTTTGAATACCCGTTGCAGCCTCTGAGGAAGACGGTCACAAGGAGCTGACTGCCAGGCTTAGGTTGGACCCTGTGCACCCTTTTTGGCACCAGGCTAGCACCGACACTTCAGTTCTTGAGGGCTCTGCAAAGGATCCTCAGCCCTGCACCCATTTGACTTACTGATGCAGAGTTATCACCAGTAAAACAACCACAAGTCTGGTTTTTAATGAAGGCCATTACTTGTAGATTTTCTTTCTTGGACATATACGGGGATATATTGCTATTAGCAGCCCATATCCCGTTGTTTCCCTCCGTGCCCCAATTTTGAGGACCGTGGCCTGAAATCTCTCCCTATCCCATCTTCACGGCGGGAGCAGACATTGTTCTTGCTCCCTCAGAAAAAGACACGTTACAGGTGTCTTCTACGCACAACCGCTCTTCCCCCAGTTATGATGAATTTGTCTCCACTAGCCCCTGCAATAGCTCAAGCGACTGCGCAGTATCTTGGCTACTTAAAGAAACTTCCCCCTCTCCCTGACCGTTGTCTCCCTCAGACAAGCTCGCCTCAAGCCTTCATTTCTGGGCCGCAGAGAAAGGAGAAAGGTGCTCCGACAGTACTGCGGGACGACCACGTGCCTGTCCTTGCGGCCTTCTGAATTTGTCGCTGCTTCTTGTTCGCTGGTCAATACCGCAGCAGGAGAAGAGCCTGGGGGAGCTGCTCCTCGCGGTCGCAGCTGGAACTGTGTTGGGACTACTTGAAGGGACCTAGCTTTGTCTTTCCCAGATGGGAAGATGTAGAGGGGCCCACAGTGGGTGGCAAATGCTGGTGGCAACCGCAGCGGTGCAGCCAGCATCAGGCTTCCGAGGGTGCGAGGCACGGGTCCTTCCAAAACAGGGTGAATTTTGCTGTGGTCACCTCAATATCTTCCTCCTTCCCTGGCCTGGGATTCCACGCAGTTGTTCGGATCGCCTGTCCGTAAACTGGAGACCGGGCCCAGTGTATCTCAGTTTGTGAATGCAGTAATGTACGGGTTTAGTTCAGGAGGGAGCGCAGTGAGGAACAGCACCATGGAGCGAAGATCCCACCAAGCAGCAAGCAAAGCCTTGGTAGCTCGGCATTTATGCAAAACTGACAAAACCGTGTGGGCGCCGTTTTCGTAGCCATGAATTCCCTCAGAGCCTCTCCCAAGAGGCCTGAGGAGCAAAGATCTGGTCATGCCGCTCAGGAGAACTTGCATACGTGTGTCGCATGCAGTTACTTGCGTTAGCAGATGCCACTGCCGTGTGTTTATATCGTTATACCTTGTACTTTACATTATATAATTTGTAGCATTTATTCATATTGTAGTGACTCAAAAATGTGAAAGACGTGCCAGAAAAAGCCCAGAGAAGTCACAATGCGCTCCTTCCGCAGAACAGCGTGCAGACCGAGTTGGTGGGGAGAAGGAGCACTGGGGCCCCGCATCTAACAAGCAAGCCATACGACGAGTCCCGTCAGTGAGACATGGGCTGCTTTCTCAGCTGCTCCTCCTTACTTGTTCCTCTTAAAACGGAGGAGAATCCGGAAAAAAACCCAGAGTGAAGTACTTCGAGCATCTGGGAAATAATATTCCTGGTACAAAGGCTGGTCTGGGAGCCTGAGTATAGGTGTTTATAAAGAAGGAAGATAAAATGGATATTGGATCCGACGTCTGCCGGGGAGCAGAGAAGGAAGGAGACAACAGGGACAACGGCTGGAAGCAGACACGGCCATTGGCAACAGTTTCATATTCTGGCAGTTTCCAAGGTTATACCACTCAGTTTTGTCCCCTCTGGCAATAACTCGGCCATCTTCACAAAAAAAAGAATGTATTTTGATGAAAAACCCCTCGTGAGACAGTCACAAGCCTTAGCAGGGAGGTTAGGGAAAAGGCAGGAGCCGAGTGATGCGGGTCCTTGGAGGCGGAGAGCGAAAAGCTTTGACATCATAGGCAACAGACACGTCATGGGGAGAGACAGGTGGACTGAAGAATGGGTCAGACAGGTGAAGCAACTGTGAGAGAGGAGTTTCAGAAAACACAAAACACGTAACTGTCAGAGTAACAGGCAAGTGATAAATGAAAAGAAAACTTCATAGTATGGAATATAATATCGCCTGGTTGGAAAGGACTATTTTGGTCTCAGAAAACATAGACAAGTGGGACTATGAGAAATACAGCTGTGTTTGTTGAAAATCTGAGCCATTAAAAGGTGAGTGAGGTGGAGAGACCAAGCTGCATTTCTAGGGAGCCCCAGCACGTGGCAGAGACACAGAGATGCTTGTATAGCCCGGTAAAACCGACTGCCGGGCTATAACAGAGACTGCCGGGGGCTGGGGGGGTACTTCGCAGAAAAAGGTGTCAGCATTCTGTCTTGCGGCGGATGTCAGGAGAACGAAGTTGATCCCCAGAATACTTTTTAAGTTAACAGAAAAAGCAGTGATTATGCAGGTGTATTAAAGAACAGGGACAGCAGAAAGTTCTGAACTCTTTTGCTCTTCTTCTACCTGAGAACAGAGCAAAGAAATATTTGAGAATAAGGCTCTTTTGCAATACTAATGAATGACAACGAATATGAAATTTGTCCTAAGCTTGTGACGTCGCATCAAAGAGTCCTAGGAACAGCACATCAGAAAAAGACTTAAAATCTGAAATACTCACTATAACTGCTGACTTGCAAAAAACCTTCTCTTTTTCTGAGGGAATCAAGGGCCCCGGAATCTTGAACTTCTGATCTCACATACTAAGCTTGAGCTGGGTAGGCTTGTGCTTGCCGACAAAGAAAAGGGGGTTGTATCTCCCAGTGACAAGGCAGAAATTAATTCGTAACTCCACCCCTCTGTTTGTTAGTTCCACTCACCAGTAATGGACAAGAAACACTCCCGTGTGACTTGGGGGACCAGTTACTCTGGGGGAGCAGCAAGCATGAATAGTGAAGGCACAGATCCAACGCGCGATGGGCTGAAATTGGCTGAAATATGTTCCCAGCAAGTATTTCTTGAATACTTATAAATAACAACAAAGTACAACAAAACCTAAACTGTGCCAATGGGTGCGTTAAATAATAACAGCCCGTCAGTTGGTGAACATACTGTTTGCCGTCAACTGTTTGTCCGTCCCGCCTGTTGATGGGAGAGAACTCCGGCTGAGTGGACAGATGTTTCTCTCTGCTAACTTGGACAACACTTGGGTCCATAGTCCTTGACCAGAGGAACTAATTAAGTAATGAAATCAGCTCTTTGTAAGACAGGAAGAAAGAAAGGGTGGAACCGCTGAAGAACTTGAGGCACTGATTAACTCAGAAGTGTTTCCTGCATAATGCAAATCATTAATGCTTAATGCTCTCTGAGAGTAATAAACCAGAACCGTAAGTATAACAACAATATCGCGAGTCCTATATGAATCCTACAGGATCCAAGGACATCTTCCTTTCTCCCCAAATGGTTCAATCTGTAAGAAGAATTGTTTTAACTTCTTATTTACTAACCTTTACCTTTTGATTCTGTACGTTGCAACTGAACTTAGCTGGCAGCTAAGTTCTTTGTAGCGTGGGGGAATTAAGAAAATAGCTCTCCTCGAGTACCAAATTGTGGAAAACTTGCCAGAATTAGCACAAAGACAGACTATGATCAGCCTAATATTAAATGAACACTCACTGTATCTTTCCTCAGCCTGTTAAACTACTAATTGATGTGCTACTGATGAATAAAAGGGCTGGTATTTCAGCCATGAACTCACTTCACCACTGCAGTTTACTGAGAGCCCCAAGCTGCTGAGCTCATTACAGATCCCTTCGCTGAACTGGCTTTACAGGCAATTTTGTGAAGGGGCAGCATCAGAGCTAGCCCACTGATTGGGACTCCATTGGCTCAGCGGGGCGCCCGGAGTTCGGGGGAGAGAGCACAGCACTGAGCTAAAAATACGTCTTTGCCTCTGTAGTGTCAGGAAGATTGCCTGGCTGTGCTAATTGGGAGGGACCTAGAGATCTGGGTGGTATTTTAGGCTAATCTCGAGGTGGGACCTCTGCGGCACGTACGTGGCTCTGAATATAATCTCCTTCGGCACTGTCATTTATACCATTGCAGGCATTTACAATCAGAACCGTCCTTGATTGACTCGTGGTTGTCGCTGCACCCTAGACTCGTCTGGCAGGAGTGAGGGGGGGTGAGGGAAGGTGAAATGGCTGTGCACTGCACCGACTTACGAAACCCTGCCACAATTTTAGCGCGGCGCTGAAGTCGTAAAATGGGAGAAATCACCCTGACAGGCCCAGGGCTTAGGGGGACCGCACAGACACACAGCCCTCCCTCGGCAACTGACCGCGGAGTTGCACAACAGAGAGGGGGTTTCTTAAACTCCCTCCCGTCGGGATTTAATTTCAGTCCTGCCTTCTTTCTCCCCATAGTCTCCTTTTTAATTCTCTGAACAAACAATGCAGCCCTGATCTCAGCCGTTCCCTAGCTTACCTCTACCTAGAGCGCAACCCCCCCCATGATGGAAATCCGTGGTGGTCAGAGGAGCCTGTGCCTCTGCTCCTCCCGCATGGACTTGGTAAGGCAGAAGGCAACAGAGGAGAGAGAAATCCAGGAGGAGGGTAGGAAACAGTGACAGACGGAAAGCTTGAACAAAACCAACAGAGGCAGAAGTAAAAAGCCTGACAGAAAAGGCTAGAAGAAAAACTCGACCGTGAGAACACTAAGCAATTGAGCATTTTTGCTTAAATAACACATTGAACTGTTTGTTTATTTATTTGTTTCCTTGTTTGTTTGCTTGCTTGCTTGCTTGCTTGAACAGCTATACAGTTTTACAGGGGTATTGCTTGCTCTGCTGGTAGGATATGTTTCAGCAAAACAGAGAAAAGTAGAATATTTCACTCCTCCAAATCCGACGGGATTTTTTTTTGTTAGAACAACTTCATGAAATACCAGCGTGATAGGGTGAGAAATGCCAATTTCATGCAATGAAATGCAAATTTCATGCAATGCTCATTGCATGAAATATCTGTGTCATAGACCAGTCTACCGACTGTCAGTTACTGGCTGAAATGCCTAAAATAAGTTTCATAAGCCTCTCCACATGATATAGCAACATTTTCCTGAAGCAATTGCACTGGAGATCTTACAGCAGGTATGAATTCTAACAACATAATTTTACAAAGGAAACCCAATTACTGTGAAGTTTAACGTGTTACTTTTGCCCCCGAGGAAAGTGCTGTATAAACTTCCCTGGGACGGTTGCTTTGCACAGCATCAGTCCTCTGACCGTGTTTCTGCAGTGACCTTAAGGCCGGACACAAATGTTAGGCAGCCTTCCAAGAGCAAGATGAAGAGTGGTGCCCTCACCCAGAGCAACATGGAGAACTTGAGGATGTTAAACCACATTTACAAATAAAGAAGAGGAGGAGTTTTCTGGACAGTGAAACGGCAGCTCTTACACCTGTGTTTAGAAATGGAAACGAAGAGGCTGACGTTTGTAAGTGCTGAAGGAACAAATACCTTTTATTTTCCCATTAGGGCCCCGTCCCTAAAGCTCTAACCCTCAGGTACCAGCTGATATGTCACCTTTCTTTTACAGCTGTTGCTATGTATTTCTAATGCTTGATGACTAATATAATTCTAATAAGAACTTAACACAAGCCACTGCTCCAGGTTTAAAATAGTCTTTGTTCTGCGTAGCTGCTTGAGAACACCTTACTATAAACCTAGAGGATATTGGAAAGATTTCAGAGGAGAGCAAGTAGCATGGTTAAAAGACTGGAAAGCATTATTGACAGCGTATGTAGAGGAAAGGGAAGGTACTCAGTCTAGACAGATCATATTAAAGCCTAGGTTAAGGGGTGACTTGATCACGTAAGTATCTATGTGGGGGCAGAAGGATGGCTGCAGAGGACTCTTCAGCCTGGCAGACAAAGGAGCACATGCTACGCCACGTCTGGAAGATCAAGCTAGACAAATCTGGACTGGAGAAAAGGCCTAAGCGGTTAATGGTGATGGCAATTAACCGCTGAAATTGCCTACTGAAGGCTGTGGTGGATTTTTCGTCCCTGAAAAATCTCCAAATAAAACATGTTTCTAAAGGATACTCCAGTTTAACCACAGGCTTTGGATTTGAAAGAGGAATTAATTCAGGAAAGATCAAAGGTATTCATAGACCTAACACCTATAGTACTTGCCACATCAATAAAATGTAATACAGAACACAGCAGCGGGCCAATCGTTCCGTTTTACTGCTCAGCTAATTCAACGCTGAGAGTCGCTGGCAACGTTTTATCCAAGGTTTTGCACAAAACCATCACTGATGCAGAACAACAGAAGAAAATGGCAGGTACGTCCTGATTTCAGGTCTACGGTAGTCAAGAGGAAAGAGTACCGTTGACTTCGGTGGGATTTGGTCCAGGGTCTTATTTAGGATTTGAGAAAACAGAAACAATTTTGTTTTCTGGCCTTATGTGTAAGTGGGTAAAGGCTTAGAATATTTATAAAGGCTTAGAATCCTGCTAATTACCATGGGTTTTATTGTGTCAGACAGGTACACTTTCTGTGATCTGCTGGGTATAAAGTTGGGGATAAGCTTATCTTGGGGATTTCAGAAGAAGAGATTCAGCCCTGTCATCAAAGCTGAAAGTTATTTTGGCTCTAGGAAACTATTTCTGGATTAAGTGTACAGAATGAGTCCTAGAATTTACTTTAAAATGTTAAAAATAATGCTGGGTATGGAAATCTTGTCATCGTTCTTCACCAAATGAGGTACAGAATGTACTTCTGCTTCCATTTCTGCTTCCCTGGTGACATAGGGTGATCCACCAACTTCAAAATCTTGAATATTTTATACTTTTGATTGAATTTTGTTCTGAACTCCTAGTTGTTAACAATAAGTAACCATAGACGCAAATTTCTGTGCTCTGTAAATACATATAATCAATATATGAAATTAAGGAGGGGGGGGGATCACATTTAAAACCAAGATCTCACAAGTTCTTTGATTCCACTGAAACTGTAAACTCTCCTTTTACTGACAAACTCAGAATTTTTCAGATTTCACAGTGTCAACTTTTCCTAGCACAGGGAGACAAGCTGCATTCATGCAGTGAATGACCTGATAAATTCTCTTTAAACTTAAAGTCATGCTAAAGTGAGATCTGGACAATAAATTCGAAAGATGCCTAGCGTATAGGGGTAGAAAATAGCATCTTGAATGTGTTAGCAGGGACAAAGATCGCTTTTTAAAACCAGTTCATTGTCTGCTCATGGGCTCCTGGTGGAATCCAGATGCAAGAGGCATCTTTTATTAATGTTTTCTGGAGCAATAAAAAATATAAAGCCCAGTATCTGTTTTGCCATCGGGTCCTGCATTTTTCACCCACCTGAAACTCCCACGGCGTATAGAATGCCCGAGAAAGATGGGAAGGAGCCATAAATATTAAGTGATTGCCTAATGGTGAGCATGCTGCAGTTCATCTGCACTGGTGAAGGCAAGACCTGCACATTAAGTTCCCGCTCCTGTGAGTTATGGGTCATTTGCTCGTTAGTGAAGTGACTAATCCAGTAGTGAAGAGGATCTCTCGTGAAAATAAATTGCATTATACTACTGACTGCTGTGATGGATTCTTTATATGCTCTTTGTGTTATCGTTCAGAGGACCCCTTTTACCCACGCCGTGGTGTTGCAGCCATGTTATAAGGAATTTTATCAGAGTGAACAGGAGTCTTCGTAAGGCAAGAAACAATAGAACAAGCAGGAAATAAATAATAACTAGATAACCAGGAAACAGCACTAACACAATAGCTGTTCAGTCATTAGTTTAAACTGTCACATTTGTCCTGAAATGATCAGAACAACCACAGTGAAGCTGCAACAGCGAAGTTTACAATAAATCCACACTTACGCATTTTGAAGGCCGCTTCAGGAGAGTTAGAGGAATAAACAGAGAAATCAGGGGCTAAACTCGATGTTGAAAGTCGGTGAGCTGGAAAACGTTTCCAAGCATTTAAATTCTTTAAAATTTTCAAAGCTGAAAGGAAACATTGCTTCACTTACCCACCATTTATAATGACCTAACACTAATATGATAATCTAGATGGGACGCTCAATTATGGTGGGGTTTCTTTCCCCACGTATTGTCTTCCCAGACACGGTTTAATGAGGCAAGTCTGTTCTGCCATTTCGGGTCACATAAGTGGCACGAGGTAGTTCCAACATACGGAAGTATCGTTCTGCCGCTGTCCAATCACTGCTAGAATTTTACTGATTATAGACCATTTACCCAAACTACATTGATTCTGGATATTTGAATTAACAATATTTACGGAAAAGCTGTAAACTCTGAAAACTAAGGTCATATATGACAAGGTTTTGGTAGAATTCAACCTGTTCAGAGCATACAGGATGAAGAAAAGCGACGGGTGGACTCAAGTTTGCTTTGTTACATGTTAATGCTTACCGACACGTGAGGATTTTGCATTGTACTTGTAGCATTCTGCCTGTTTCTTCCACTTTATTTTCTCTTTTATACCTCTTCTGTTGGAGATGCTTAAAAGCAATTCGACCATTTTGTAAGTAAAACAACGTCTAACAGTAAGTGGCAAAGTTCTGCTTGCTTTGCTTTGCAGCTCTCAGAGTAAAAGCGAAGTTTAATTGGAGCTAATCTGAGTCATCGCCAAAAAAACAGAAACACTTTTTTTCCCCTGTACACGTTGCCATACAAAGCAGAGAGAGATTTGAGTTTTTAATTGTTGTTGTTTGTGACCCTCTTTGGTAAGACTTGCTGAATTTCTAATTATGTGCTTAACAACTGGAACAGGCTCCATGTATTACCGCATCAAAAGTCTCCCTTGATCGCTTTCTTCCAAGTTACACAGCAGCCTCGATCGGCGAAGGTGTGGGATTGCTTTCCTGACATTTATTGAATAACCATTATTTAAATTATTTTGCTTGTTTCAATGAATTTGTCATACATTGTATTTTACAATAGATTCTCTTTTCGCTTGTTATTTACATAAAAATTGCAATGCTCTGTTGCCAGAAATAAGGCAATGAACACGTGCATGTAAAAGTAAAGTGCGATTCACCCAAAAATCAAAGATGAGCGGAAATATACTGGAAATAGCAAATTCTTATTTTGCTATCAAATTGTATTTGTAGGAAATATTTAAAAATGAAAAGTATTGTCATAGAAAAGTAACCCCGAGCATCTCTGTTCAAGCATTTCTAATTCATTCCAAATTAATCTGATTTCACAGGAAAAGAAAGATGTAGCAAAAATAGCCTTTCTCAGCCTGGCGGCATGAGGCGCAGCGGTGTAAAAGGCCCGCTTGAAGTCAGTGCAGTGACATCACTTAGCCTTGGATCAGGGCTCGCGCAAAGCACGTACTGGGTTTTAGACGGCTGTGACACCAGAATCTAGCTCAATGTACAGATACTGTATCATCTGCACTGAAATGCCTTTTCTGTGTTTCAGCAGGATCAGAGAACCGTTCTACCGCTCTGCATCTGTATCAGTAAAACAACAAGTTGCTTGTCTGAAAAAATCTGAGTAGCTGACAGTTTAGTCCCAAGAACTATTTTCTTTCACGTTTTCATCAAATCTATCGTTCAATTTAGGGGAAAGAAAAAAACCAAAACAAACCACAACAAACCTACCCCAAACAGGGGTTTTAATAGTATTTTTATAGTTTGGAAGTGGCAGAGAATTCTATTCTGAAAAATGAAACAGGAAAAACACAATGCTGTACATGCAAATGGAATTAAAACACCTGAAGGTTTGCTTTTCGGTAGTGTAGACACTACACAATAACCGAAAGTAATTTAAATTTCATCATTATCATGCATTTGTAGGGTTTCTCCAAAAGTTAAGTTCATAGTTAATTTAAGATTGCTGACTTAGATCACAATACAGTAATTAGACAAAATTAAAGTAAAAACTGAAAGAAAATGAATCAAGTAATACAATACATTGTGTAGTACTTCTTCCACGCGCGACTCCGCTGATAATCTTGCAGTGCATGAATTATCAGGGAAGAAAAACGCTTTGATTATACAACTCTGTTGCAAAACTACCTTTGCGTTAAGGTGGCAATGTGATAGCTGCTAGCTTTCACTGAAAATACGACGTGCGTTTTTTACATCTACTCTGCAGATGTGTTTTTACATCCATTTTTATTGTAGCAGTGGAAATAGCAAAGGTTTTGAGGACTGCGGGGTGGCTCGCAGTGCTCCAGTGCTTCAGAGGAGTGCGGTTTGTTACGTATCACTTGCTTAAACTACATTTCTTACAGCAAAGTAATGATTTGAAAGACCAGAATAAATCTTGGGTAAAAAGAGTTAACGAGTCAACGCTAATATTTCCAAGTAATTCTGTTCCTTATCTGAGCAGGAGGTGAAATGAAACACAGAAGGAGGAAAAGAAGAAACTGTATTTCAGCAGAAGGGGTGTTCTCGTCCCTTCTTGGCGTCGCCGCTCTCCTGTAATTTTTAATTTCCTAACGGGGGGGGGGTGGTTGATCATTTTTCATGGGGGTGAATTGCTCAGCTATCCCTTCTGCATAATTTTAAACAGAAACTGGAAGAATAAGAAAAACAAGACAAAACAAAACCTAAACCCTGTGCGCTCCATTTGCTGAATACATGGTTTTCTTCCCCCCCCGCGGTGCGTGCGTGTGCCAGATGGCACTACGCTGGGTCGGCTGATAATAAACATGAAGAATACAGTCAGTGCACGAGCAGAGATAACTGTGGCTGAATGTACCAGGGCTGGGGCTGGTAGGGGGAAGGGGCAGAAGTTCCAGCTGTGAGAGAAAAGCAAAGTTTGGCTCCTCAGGGGAGGAGCTGCTCTTGTTTCCAGTTAGCTCCCGTTGGCAGGGGGACGCGGGGCCGCTGGCGAGGGAGGTTGTCCCTGGTTATCCCAGCACCCTGCCCAAGGGACAGATTTGGGGCCGTTTCCCCCCCGGCAGAGCCCGGCCCATTAACCTGGGGTGACGGGAACTCGTTTGGTGCCGTGGAGGGACGGCCTGGGCGCGGGCTGGCTAACCCACCCCTGGGCTCTCAGCCCGGGGCTCTGAGGCCGGCAGGGCGCGGAGGAGGGCGGAGGTCCGGCTGGCAACGCCGGCTGGGACGAGGGCTGCTGGGGGAGAGGGGCACGTCCGGGGGGCCAAGGGCGGTGGGATGACCCTGTGGGCCCCTGTCCCTCAGCCACGGCCTGGGCCCTGAGGACGCCATCCATCCCACCCTCGCGTGGGAGCTGCGGTGTCCGCAGAGGGGACCCCCGCCTCTGCCTAGCCCCCCCGTGGCAACACCTCCGTGGGAGGCGGGAGGAGCAGCTGCTCCTCTTTGGAGGCTGCTGCACCCTCCTCCTTCACAGCCTCCTCCTGGAAGTGCTCTAGCAGAGATCCTGATGGAGACGCACCCGCTGACAGCAACGGGGCACCTGGCCCCCGGCCGTCCGCACGGCTGTTGTCCTCTGTGCTGGCATTGCCCGCGCCGCAATGTTTTTCCTCTGGGTTTCTGCATGCAAGCGAGCAAGAGAGGGGCCCGGAGGGTACCTGAAGCATGCCCACGACCTCCTGGGACGTGGATTTTGTCTCGTAGGTAAAGTTTTACGGTGGTCGGCTGACAAGGGAAAGAGTCTTGGAGACATCTGTTAACAAATGCCTGGGAGGGAAGGGCGCTTACCGTGCGTATCATCTCTATTGAAACATTTGTACGGAGCAGGTAGCAGTCTGAGTCCCTGCTGCGACTCATTTGACCAAGAGGCCGATGCAGGTGAAAACTGGTTTTCTTTTAACCCAGTACTTGTCCTTGGAAAACTCTCTCTGGTGAGGGGAAAGAAACTTCCAGCCAGAAGATGAAATGGCACCCAGGCAGTAATTTATTTGCCCCATTCACTTCAACCTCTCTTTGCTTTTGTTTGCTACTCTCACCTTTTCCTTCTTACGGACAGAGTGCGTTCTGAAAGGGGCAAACTTAAATTTAGGAAGCTAATCAAATTGCAGTGGATAACTATTTAGGTTTAAATAATTCCATCCCTTGCTTCCTTTGCAATATACGTGACCTTATTACAGAATGCATTACCCAAGCAAAAGGGAAAGAACCAGTTTAAGGAGTGGGAAAGAAGCACTGAATTATCCTTGGTCCTGCAGAGAATGTAATTAAGAGTTTCTTAGCTCAGCTCTCTTAGTCCGATGAAACTGTCTTCTCTGTTCCTGCGTGAACGCTAGACATAGTCCGCACTCAAGGGTGACCACTAAAATGTGCGACCGCTCCACCTATGGTCTAGGCAGCGTCTGCGGCGGGCCATGGCATTATCCATCTCTGTAGGCTCACTGTAGTACGGCTGCTGTTGGAGAAGAAGTTTTGGAGGCACTAATTCCTGCGAGATAAGAGATGGGGAGGAGGGAACGGTAACTCTGAACATTTTAAGATACCGGTGGCACAGACCTTTGCTCCTTGAGCGCAGGCTCCTGACATGAGGGTGGAGGGGAGGGGAGTTTCCTCTGCTCACCACATGGTGATCACAAATGTCACCTACAGACAAAAGAAAATGGAAAGGAACGGTAAGTGAAACATGGGCAATGGTTTAGTCCCTTGAAAATGCACATTAATCATCCGACAGCCCTCAGCTTTACCGCAGTGAAAGTTAATCTCTCATGGCGGGGCTAACTTTGGGACCAGGGCTGGGAAGCGGAGCTGGAGCAGGGCTGGGCAGCAATATTTAGGAGCGGCAACTGCGTAAGTGTGTTAGGAAACCGAGCATCCAAAAAAAACTCCTAACCGACGGGCAAATACCCAGCTTAGCTGCCGGTTTAACTGCTCGCAAAGACACTGCCTGACTCTTTGAAAAAGCCCCGCGTATTCGAAGTTTTGGCAGCGACTGTGAATAAAGGCTTCGCTGCCTGCTCGCAGCGGCGTTTCCTCGGCGTTAGCTCGTTCGAGTGCCTGAAAGAGAGCCGACAGAAAACAAGTTAAAGGCAACTTAAATCATCATCCGAGCCGACTCTAAAAAGAGCAAGAAAGGCGAGGCGTTCACCAAAAGGTTGCAAAAGGCGTTTAGCGTCAGCTGCTCCGCAGCCCTTCGGGGCGCAGGGAGAGGGACGGAGGGATGGGAGCGGGCAGCGCGGCTGGGCGCCCAGTCCCCACTTGTCGTGGGCTTTTTTCCCTGCTTTTTCCCTTTTTCCCCCCTTTTCTTTTCTTTTTTTTTTTTTTTTTTTTTTGGTGACTTCGCAAGATGTCACGGCAAGGGGAAATCTTTGCGGAGGGCTGCTCATGCATTCAGACTGTGGAGTTTTCAAAATGTGATGTCTTGCAATGATGACATTAGAGTAGCAACCAAGGGTCCGAGACAGCAACGCCTGCTGCAGCTGGGCTTCGCTTTGAAATGCCCAAGACAATGGGGGCCACTGTTCTCCATCGCTTCGCCTTTCCATTCCATTTGCATAGTCTGTTCTGCCTGATTGACCAGCTTGGGCTGTCCAAGGGACCAGCATTGTTCACAGATCACTTCAAGATGGCACAGATGACAAGATTCAGGTGAGAGATGAAGTGGGATGATTCTCAAATGCCATAAGAAAAAGCTACCCTGGGAACTTTCAGCGCACGAGAAATGGTTCGAGAATAGAAGCAGTTAAACGATTTTTTTTTTAATGTATTTCTTTTTTTTTTTTAAGAAACTGATCGTATTTGGAAATACGCTGCCTTGACACACAAACTAGTAACAGGAGGTTTGTGTGTTTCTTCGCGGTATTTGGTTTGGTTGTGTTGGGGGGGCGGGTTGGGGGGGGCGGGGGGGGTGTTGGTGGTCTGGGGTTTTTTTCCGCCCCCGACCTCACCTTCCCCCG
>JAVKLA010000057.1:1918032-1928763 GCA_034782735.1 Sagittarius serpentarius | reverse complement strand
GAAGGAAGGAAGGAAGGAAGGAAGGAAGGAAGGAAGGAAGGAAGGAAGGAAGGAAGGAAGGAAGGAAGGAAGGACGGGCTTGGTAGGGTCCGAGGTTTCAGGGGGTGTTTCCTACAGCAGGACCCGAGGGGTTTGATGCGGGAGAAGGCGGCAGGGGAAGGAAAGACCACAAAGGCAGGGAGCAGGCAGCCGCACAGCCCCAGCCTCCCCAGGGCGGGCGAGGGACCGCGCAAGTTGGTGGCCAGACCCGCTGCCCGGGGTGGCAGGAGCCCGCCTAGGACGTGGCAAGAGAGAGGAGGAGCGGGAGCAGGAAAACGTAGCAGTCGCGGTTGATTTCTTCTGAAGTTACTGTTCGAAATACGAGCCGCTTCTCTGTTTGAGCTCACGCCTCCGCGGCTCGCGTCTTCACCGAGAGGTGATTTCCCCCTGTGCTTCGAGGGACCCCCCTGACAAATTTCCTTTGAACATTTAAAAAATGTCATAAATATTTATACCAAGAATTGTTCGTTGCCTCAACTGGCTAGAACGAAGAGAGAAGAGAAAAGGTGATAGTTCATCGCGCGAATGATATGATATGACATGGACGACATCAAATTCCCCAGAATAAGCCTGCACCCACACTACCGTTTCGGAAGCCACACACGTAGCTTCCTAAACAAGTCGACAGGAGGGAATTAAATGAAAAATTTAATCGAAGAGAATTGTTCACGTTAATAATTAACCATATTCTAAACACACCCTCAGCCGATTTCCGTGCCGAGTACTCAGCTGCAGTATTTGCACGGTCCTCGCTGACGTTAAATGAGTAGAGGAACGCGCACGGGATGATTATTGATCACAGGCGGCCACTGCTCTCTGCTGTCTTTAAGTCCCATTTGATCTGAACTCTCCCCCCCCGCGCCCCCCCAAAGCCCTGCTGCTTGACTACAGCGTTTTCCTCTTCGCGGGTTTTTGCCTGTCTGTTGTTTTGCAGGGGCTTTCACCCCTTCCTTTGGCAGCCCGACAGACAAGGGAGTGCCCGGGACGCAAGCTAAGCCTGCCCCAGGCGCCGGGGAGAGCCCCCCCCCCCCCGGGCTCTGGGAGGTGGGGGGTCCCGGCCGCCCCCAGCCCTGGCCCGGGCTCTCGGGTCAGCACAGCAGACACGCTGCTCTCGGCACTGACCTGAAAGCCGCTGACCTCAGAAACCCCAGGTTTTTCAAAACTATAGGGAAGAAAGCCCAGCGGTGGCTGTAGAGCGCTCCGGGCTGAGGTTACGGGGGACCCTCCCGGGTCACAAGCACCAGCCCCGGGCTGAGCTTTCCTCCATGCTTTGACAACGCCAGCTACAGCCTAGCATCGGCTAACTATCGCCCGAGAAGAAATCAGGTTTTATTCCGGAACGACTGGTTTTAAGTAAGTCAGTTGTAGCTGCAACTTTGGCGTGCAGCAGCAGCAGCAGCAGCAGCAGCTTGTCAGAATTCCCAGGCTGGCTCTGGAGCGGAGCCGTGGACAGTCTTTATTCAATTCCCTCAGGCAGAAAAGTGCGTGTAGCTGTTACCCAGCCCGCTGGCCGGCACAGAAAGGCAATGGTAAACCCGTGAGCCTCGTATTTAAACAAGAAACTGACCAACAAATCTGGAAAGAATGTTTCTTGATACCCTCGGTAGATACTAACAAACTCCTCTTGCCACCTAAAAAGTGACATTCTGTTACCTCTAAGGCGACTGCTTTTTTACCGGTGTACTTCTGCTTTCCAACAGAGACACAGGGGTCCCTTTTTCAGCATGCTGCCATGAAACCGAACCTCAGAAGTCAAAATATAAATGACAAACTTTTTTTTCCTCAAACATAGCAGTTTTGTTAAGACTTGAAATCAAGTCCAGTGACAACCTGACTGTCCTAAGATTGCTCTGAGTTACAGATCTGCACCCTCTCCAGCTGCAGTGTCGTCAGAAATCCAGGCACTCCACTTGTATTTATTCCCACACTCCAAACATTAGTATTAGTATGTTTTCAGGGTGGAAATACTATGGCACCATTCCATATGAATGGAAATTCAAACGACAGAGCGGGAAAACGACTAAAATAACATGGGAAACGGAAATAAAGATGACTATGACCTTACTGTTTAAGGATTAAATGGGGCTTGTGCTGTAGGCAGGAAACACAAAGATGACTAAAACCCTGCCTTGCATGGGCTCGGTTCCTGTGACTGCGGTGGAATTCTGCCTGATCTACACTGCGAGTGAAATTCCAGGGAATCTGCAAGACCTGTAACATGAAGGCTGCAAGCTCTAAAAATCAACAGGTGAAACCTAATTGCATTGCTGCACAGAACTCAGTATTTATGCTGTTTGTGTTGATTTTCTCATTTCGTTTTAGAGCAGCAGATAGTAATCGAATTGTTTTCTTGGTGGCTTTTTTTTTTTTTAGGTCTTAGATTTGCCTCCCCACTGAATAGGGTCTGAAGTCTGAACCACACCGTTCAAGTGCAGAATATACACTCCAAGACCAAGACACAAATCAGTTTTTCAAGTGCCTTGTGAGTAGAAAGTACAGGGTGGGGATCAGGTCATCCCACAGCAACCTGACCCAGTCATTTGAGGAAATCATTAATGTTGATGGTCGTGCTGTAAAATGGGAGCGTGGCTTAGGTTCAGGCCTTGTGGCTTATCCAAGAGACAGAGGCAAACTAACACTCCTCATTGATGAGGGAAGCGTTTAGACACGGTGTCATCACTGTCACAAGCCCACCGGAACATGTTACGGCTTTAAGAAGTCAGTTTCTTTGTGAGCATCCAAGCACATGTACCAAAAGGTCTAACTTTTACTGTGACGGCAAAAATGTTTGCACGTATTTTATATACATTTAGCATTATATATTCGTATTTCCTGGGGGAGGTGATAGCACATTGGCCATTTGAAGCCCTAGCTGTAGATGCAAATAGAGGGTATATATATTTTGTTCTGTTAACTCTATAGATGATCCAGTGCTGGAGACGTAAGTGCCATCCGGATGAGAAGACCATAATGAGGCATAGCTTGCTGAGACAGTGCCTGCTATGAAACTTTGAACCTTTCAGCCCCTCTTCCAGCGAAGACGGTTCACTTTGCTGGGCTCCTCAGCTGCATTACCAGGACTGCCACTGGTTCACCCAGCGGGTTAAATTGCTTTTCTGCTGCATTAGGTCCAGCTGTGCTGTCAGTTTTTTGCCTCAAGCTTCACCTAAGGGTCCTGATGCCCTGGTTGTCCCCACTGCAGAAATCCCGGGCTTTTGGCTGGGACAGCCATCTCATATCCTTTGTGAGGAAACCTGGAGAAAGGAGAGCGGACGGTTTGCTCCGGAGCCTTCTCCTCATCGGCAGGATGGACACGAGCCCCTCTGAACTGGGAGCCATGGACTCACTCCCCGCTGCAGCCCACAAAAGCAGTTCACTCGCATTGAAACAGTGCAATTAACTGAATGTTAACAACGATTAAGAAACAGCCTGTGGTCCTTGGGTAAGTCCTTTAGGCGTCAGCATTTCTAGGGATCCAGGGTATTTAGACGCAAAATTCTCACTGAAATGAACAGAAGCTCTGCATCTAAATCCCTGGCTTTAAATCTCCTTGAGCTGAAGATGTGAGATACCGGACTTAATCTCTCCGAGCCTCCACCGAACCATAGATACACTGGGTACCATAACACACAGGAACATCACAGAGGAATTACGAGTCTAAACTTGCTAATACTTTTAAAGAGAGGTAAAGAGGTAACAAATGGGCTAAGGATTATTGTTACTGTTTAGCACCATGACACTCACTGGGGTGGGAAAGTGAGAAATAATGTTCAGAATATCTGAGGAACTGTTTGAAAATATCTCTGCTACTAAAGCGATGACTGTCTAGTGGAGTTGTGGTTGCTGGGAATTCACACACTGATTTGATGGAGAGATAAAAGAGTGGAGTCTATATGGAATAAACCCCTTTTGAATAAAACAATCTGCATAAATGCTTTAAGAAAGCCTATAATTATGATAAAAATGTTGCTCAGAGTTAAAATTATGAAGCAATCAAAATTTATAAACAGTCTCTCATCGACTTTTAATCATACTTTCTCATATACAAACTGTAGAAAACATATAGTAGCAATATATAACAATACACATTTTATTTTCAGTAATTTAGGGTCTTATTCCACACTTTTTAATCAGACAAAGCTCGGCTTGTCAAGCTCTGCAGGACTACCCTTAAATGTCAAAAACCACATAAAGGCCACTAGTTTTACATACACTTAGCTGAGGGTTTATCCTGCTAGCAGCCGAACACCTCTGGAGAGGTGCTGTGCACTGTCCGGGCTAGGTCCAAAGCTTTCTGCGGTCATATTCCCACCCAGAGTCTCTGGATCGGGGCCTCTACTCCCACTGCCTCCTCTGGCGACGCTCACTCAGTGTAAGGCAGGATCCGACCCACAGCTCCCCTGAAATTCCTTCGTAGACATTGCTCTTCATTTGTGATTCATTAAGGAGAACGCTTAAATTATAGGCATCATGTAGGACTTGGATGGCAGGAGATATTCAAAGGAAGGAATATTTGTAACGGGAACCTCGCCAATTTGCACGGTGGCCTACCACGTCTATAAGCCCCATTGTTTCCTTTGAGCTGAACTAGCTGAACGCTTTCAGGAAGCATTCTGATAGCAACATGCCTCCCTTGGCAAGTAGCAAAATTCACTGGTATTATTGTGTCATGAAAAATGTTATCACAGATAGGTCAAATTAATGAAATATTTGCTTCAAACAATTGTGGGTTGTTTTTGTTCTTTTTTCTTTTTTTTTTTTAAATGCAGTATTACTAGATTCTTTTCTGAAGCAGAATAGCATGCAGAGCCTTCCACCTGAATTCCTTATGAAAATGAGATCTTCTGTTGAGTTGACTGGCACAGCTCTTATTTATAGGCTAACGGTTCGACTCTCCTTAATTATCAGAGTAAACAGCCCTTTGCTGCTAAAACATTGATTCAACTGCTGCTTTCAGCTAGACATAGTAATAAGGAGTAACTGCACTGAGTTTCACAAGGTTTACACCCTTCTAATGGAGTGTGAAATAATGTCTGAAAATACTCTCTTTCGATGCTCGCAAGAGGAGAGACCCTTGCACGGCTCCCTGTTGATTCCAGCTACCATCAGGTCCTTGGGAGCTCACCCGCCTTGCCCTGACCAAAAGCCTGAAACGAAAGTCCCCAAGAGCATAGGTGGCAAAGAGGAGGAGGAGGACTGGAGAAGTCTGCGGAGCAGACTCTAGGAGATGCCCATCCTTGTTAATTTGTGGAGCAGTATGAGTACTTTGTGGTTCTTTCAAAGAAATAGTGCTGGATTTTATACGAATTCTGCATGCTTGAAGGGGAGACATATTTGGGGCTTGAGAAAGTGAAACCTCAGCCTGATCCACTGCTAGATGATTTGGAAGGCAGTTTTTTGAAGGACAGAGAAGGAGCATGCAGGCAGGTTCTTGTGCATTCTCCGACAGCATTCCAGGATGTGCTTGTCATGCTCCTACCCATGCCCCAAACCCAAGCACTTGGCGGGACTTCCCTTTCCAGCCCCCAAAAAAGACCATTGTGATTTTCAGACTTTTTGTGATTTTATGAGAGAGAGGCAGATTAATTTTCTTCTTTTTACAGCCCAGTTTTCTCACACTTGGCCCTCTTAGGGGTTTGCCTACAGACGGATGGGTAGAAGTTATTTTCTGTGACTAATAAGACACTCCATTTAAAGGACATCTTTGCTGTGAAATCTCTATATTTAACAGTCTATAATCACTGAATGTAAACATCAAGCCTCACTTTGTATCTATATGTGGGCCTAAAAATGTGGTTCTGTTTCCCACAACAGCTGAGACAGATGACTGTCATGAGTGCTCTGTGCAGGACAGACAGCAAAAATACTACAACAGAACCTAAACAGACCTAAAGCATGAAATCAAACATTCTGTATACTTATATAACATTATATTGAAAATTGGGAGCATGAACTACCAAACTAGGCTTCTTTCTGTTTTACAAACTGCAACGTTTGTTTAAAAAAATCTAAAGCATAATTGCAAATTCAAATTTCCTCCCCATTCTTACATCGACATTTGTGTTTTTCTCTTAACATCTCCCACATGTTAATGCAGCAGCTCCCTAGCCCTCTTGTTATATATCGCATTCAATGTAACAGTTTAGCAAATTCTCCAATTGTGTTGGTGTTCGCTTTCACAGACATGGAGAGCAATTTGATGTGTCCTTTTAATGAGTCATTTTCATGCAAGGAGGAAAACAGTGGTTGGGGAAGTTATTAAAGCTTTTTGCTCATTGATTTTAAGACCCTCTACTGAACCTATGTCGCCTCAAACCCATCTTGTTTTGTTAGAACGGTTATTCAAACCATCTTTTCTTCTAACTCCTGAGTTTGAAGAACTACGGCTTCCTTTTACTCCTTTGCAGGGGCTGCAGATTTGAATTGACTCTGCTACAGAACTGTGCAGTGAAATCCAAGATTTCATTTAAAAAATTTTTAATATTGGGTTGCTAATGATAACTGACCAAATTTGAAGAGGATGCAAAACCATCTATGGATGGTAGGCCAGATACAAGCCTAGCAGGGGCAGGAGTTCTCTTCTTCTGTAGCAGGCATTGACTCTAAACCATAATGGCTGCAATATAAATGCCATTTTTAAAGCTGTGCTCCTGCTGATCACTTCAGTGATGCCGTCTAATGAATACACAAACCTGCTTATCTTGGTTGAATGCTGAGGTGGACAAAGGCTGGTATGCCTGAGAGAAAACTAATTGCAACGGATGGTTTCTTCAGAGGAACAAGGAACTTGGGGGCCCAGCAAAACCACTGTGGGAAGAACAGGCCTGCCAGATCTCCTATACTGGCCACTGAAGTCACTACAGTAGTCATCACAACCCTACCTATGGTGACACACGTTTTTGCACCAGGGTTCTTTTGGGGTTTCCCTTATCTGACACGTCTCTGAGAGATGGCACATACTGAGCTTTCGAGCAGTAATACAGTGGTGCCCAACCTTTTGGCTACAGTGGGCCACATGAGCTGTATCACGCTGTAGAACATAAGTGTGCTTTCCTAGCCCTTTGCTCTGGAGAGACAACTGGGACATGGCCTAGCTCCATGATGGAGGTAGACTGAGGTACACACCATCCTGTCCCTGTGCTCAGCTTTTCATCGGACCCACCGGCAAAGAGCTGTGGCACGCATGCCAGTGGGTTTCCTGATCTAAAACATACAGACTTATGGCTGTTGGATGTGCTGCTGAGCATGTGCACCCTACAACAAGGGATACAGCCGCAGTCACCTAAGGTGGTGGGAGAACGTTCAACAAAAAACATAAAGGAAGGCGGTCCCCGTACCATGTTGCAGACACACACATCCCCACATGTATGTGGCGTTTAGCAGGGGCTGTGCACGGTGTGTGTATGCAAGGGATGAACTTTTGGTCACGTTGTTGGGGCAGGGGTGTGTGCCCTTGGGAAAGAAGGTTACGGGACACAAACTGCCTGCACAATTCATCTAGTCTACAGGTCCCTCCCTGGGGCAAGCCGGTGGGCCACAGGGAAGAGGCTGCAGGTTTGAGAGAATGTTTTTCTGGACTGGATCTTGCCCGCTGGACACGTGCAAAGCACATCGGTACAACTCATTACTTGACAACTCAGTCTTGCAAAAGCAAATTTTGTTGGAAGAAGGGACTGTGAGCAAAACTTATAGGACCCACGTGAGCCCATTTAAAAGCAAAAATGTAGCTCAAATATATATTTTTTTTAAACTAAAGAAGAGTCTTCTAAAAGCATGAATTGCCCATAATTTAGTTGAAATGTGGGTGAAATTGGTAGCTGAAGCTACTGGTGAACATCATTTATAGAGTGCAGGTCTGAGAATATATTTCCCAAAATACATAAATAAAATGCCAATCATTTATTAAAAATCTTAATTCAATAAAAATGTTTTCTTTTTGGGCAAAATGACACAGGCTGTACTTAAAGTCTGTATATTAGAATGACACAGGTCATTGTGAAATTGCAAAAGTTTTGCCAAATAGTGAGACCACTGCAGTACAGGCTGAACTACCTAAACCAGCCAGGAATTGTCTAAACAAAACAATTTGATACTGGCTGTTTTCCACAATTTAATTAGCAAGAGCAGACGGCTGTTGCATAATCCTGTTTAATGTCTGTGCTTGATACCTCCTGAACAGCTCAGCGATTAAGTTCATACCTTAGTGTGGCTAAATGTGTTAGCTGAAGGAAAACCGCTAACACCAAGATTCACTTTCTGACATAGATTTAATGCCAGCATGTTTCCTTCCACTGACTTGACAGAGAAAAAGCTCTATTAACTCATAGCCTGTCGGTTGCAAAGATGCCCCAAGGTATTTTGTATAAATGCAGACTGATGTCTCACGCGAATTTTTCCTCCCCAGCAGAGTTTCTTTGTAACAGAGATCACAGTGCCCCCATTAGATAATCACCACTCAACAACATCCAGCCTAATCATGCAATTGATCACAGTAAATCAAAGATTTGGGAATTCTCCGAACGGCTGCCCGCAGCTAACCCTTTCCGTGCAATGGCCAGGTGTCCCCCAGAGGTAGACTGAAGAGAGGGGAAGGGAGGGCAGATGTGGAGCCGGCAGCCCACCCGTCGGCAGTGCTGGGGGCCGAGGTGCAGCGAGGGCTGTGGTAGCCCTCCTCCTCCCCAGTGCTGGGGCTGCTGCACTGGACTGTTATTTGCCACAAAGCAACAAGCTCTCCAGTTGTGTTCATTATGGTGGCTAACGAGCTGCTCGCATACCTGTGTGCAACATGAAAAACACAAACTGAACTCTCATCAGTTCAGACTTTTAGAGTCACAAACAGTGACAGTTCTACCCTGCGTTCCTACTGGTAGCCTTGTTTTCTGTGTTTGTTTTACTTTTCTCTTTTTTTTTTTTTCCCCAGTTCCACACAGCTCTGCTGTTTTCATTGAGGTTATGAGATACAAGCTACAGAGCTGGCATCTCACTCCTGCTTCCTTATTTGAGTCTTAATGTTTAAAGAATACTTTGCCTGGTGTCCACGTAAAAGGGCAGTGCTTCAAGTGTGTGCTTTACCACATTAGGATACATATTTTACGATGCTTAACTGTTTCTTCACATGAGAAAAGCAACTCGGCAGTTGTTCAACATGGCCAAGAGCTGTTACTGGCAGGGAACTTCTGTACATTTCCTTGGACAAATAAAGATTCACATAAACACAACTTTTAAATGTTTCGACATGTAGAAATGAACATAATGAAAAAAAATTTATAAGTGATTACACAAGATTTTGAGAATTTTACTGTCTCAGCTCAGTTTCTCTCTCTAAGAACTACCACAAAGAAAACTAATTATGTTATATTTTCTCTCTCCTGGAATACATTTTATTACAAAAGTCTAGAACATCTATTGTGTAGCTTTCTGTGCATTTTAATAATGTATTTTTAAAATTTTTAAAAGAGAGGATACATACTTCCGTTTATTGAAATATTTATTGGTTGACAGAATGTATGGATTTCAGTGAGACGTGTACCTATGTTTTTAAAAGAAAAAGGCAGTGGATAGCTGGTGGCAGGTTTGTCTTAAAACCGAAGGGGTTCTTTCTGTGACTGGCAAAGTTACAAGAGGCTTGATTAACCTCTTTCCCCACCGGGCTCTGCAAGTCCTGATTTCTCAGCGATAAATACCAATTCACTTTGTGAACTGTGGATTCTTTGTAGAATGTAAAGATTTCTAGCATAAACTCTTCAGTTGGGCTTTGCTGTATAAAAACTCGGTGTGCTGACATTGAGGCTCACCCTTGTTATTTGTATGCTCCCTGTTCTTTTCAAATGCAATAGAGTCTCACGGGTGAGGCCTAGGTGGAAGCACCTTGACCCCACAGGGCCCACGCCTGCTCCGTTCGGGAGCAAGGGACAAAATTCTATTTCTTGTCAGTGGTGGAAGAACAGATGCATAATTTCATGCTTGATTTCTATGAGGAAGTCAGTTTTGTGAATGTAGCCACTACGGTTTAGTAACAAAAGGAAGCGTCAACATGGTTTTGTATCGACATTGACATTGTTTGCTGAACCAGGACCACAAACAAACTCACCAAAGTTTTATTGCTGTTGTACTGTAAATTAAGGAGAGTCTGTTTCGTTCTGAAGGCCAGCAAGGATAACTGCTACACAGATGATCAATGGAACTGGACTTCTAACAAGCCCAAGAGGTATTCCTCATGTGCTCAAGACCTCTGGCTGCGCCTGTAAAATGTTGCTGCTGCCAGTTTCACTGAGTCTGGCTTTTGAGGCAGAGAAAAACACAACTTAAGCCCAAACAAATGTTTGTGGACAGGACCCGAGATGGACATCTCAGAAAAAAAGATATCTCCCAAATCCTAAAATGGATTGATTTTACAGTCCTGCTTCACCAGTCCTTTCCTCCACAGAGCTCCTGCTGGATGCAAAACAGAGTTCAATGGGAGAGAACAACTGTATGAGAGGATGACGTGCAGTATACTAGAATACATCTAGAATTAAGTTAATGTTCTCTTGAGGAGAAGATGAAAACCAGTACTAGAGACAGTGTAGTATACCATTGGTCCAGGAGAAGTCTTTTCAATCTTTTTTTTTTTTTTTTTTTTTTTTTTTTGTTTATGCATTTGTTTTTGGGTGCTTTATTTTAGGGAAATTACATTCATAAATTTTTAAAGAT
>JAVKLA010000057.1:1819970-1918022 GCA_034782735.1 Sagittarius serpentarius | reverse complement strand
GAGAAGATGAAAACCAGTACTAGAGAAAGTTTATTATACCATTGGTCCAGGATAATTCTTTTCAATCTTTTTTTTTTTTTTTTTTTTTTGTGTCTGTATGCATTTCTGTTTGGGTCCTTTATTTCAGGCAAAGTCCATGCAGAAATTTATAAAGATCCCTCTTACTCCATCTATGTCCAACAAATACCAGAAAAAAATACATATGTATGCAAGGATATTAGATTCATTATGAGGAACACTGTGCTTGTTAATGATTTTCAGGATATTTATTTAAAGACACTGGAATAAATAATAAGGCTCTCTGCATTGTACTTCTCTGAAGTCCCTGTGATAACAAAAAGTTTGTGATTCCTCTGAGCAGCCAGAAATGGCTAATCTGGGATGCCTGATAGCCAGCATAGAGAAAGGAATCTTATAAAAAATATGGCCATTCTTAGCCTCCACCTCTGCTTCTTCCATCTCTCTCTCTGCTCCCAAAGACAGTTTATGTGTCAAGCTCTGCATCTCAAAGTGAAACCAGGTATTTCCTAAGACATGGGTGTACATGGAGAATCCTTAGGAACTCAGTCCCTTACACTGAATGCCTTTCTTCGGTCTGCCTGGCTTGGAAAGAAAGCTGAAAAGTTACCTTACAAGAATCAATGGCATATCTTAGAGAAAACAGAAAGTAAAAACACAGTCGAGGTAATGAATGGAATAACTTTAATTATGTTTGGTTTGGGTGTATGGACTCAGTAAATCTCACTTATACAAATGTGTTTTAAAGTTAATTATCTACTATAATTTCCATCTAAATATATTAAAGGGACACTTTTCTCATTCTTAGTCTTCTGTGAAGTCATTTGAGCGTCCAAATGATTGAACTCTGGCATAAAACTGTTGACTTTAAAATAAGGTGTAATAAAGAGAACAGGGTAATTGCTAGAAGGTCAATGAAGAGAAAAGGAAGCAGCTGGGCTTAATTTAACAGTAGCACTGCAAGCAATGCTGGGAAGTGAAACAGCTGCCAAAGAATGGCCATTTGGATGACCTGCATTGAAGAAACTGAGAAATGACATACCATTTTCTTATTTTTGGATAATCAGAAGCGAGCTGCAGATGGCTCTGTGATTGAAAATACATACAGACAAACTGAGTGGGATGCACCTTGCCAAAAGTCTGTGTTCTCAAAGTCTGTATCTAAGCTGGTGAGCTGAACCCTCTGTAAAGTCAGTGGAAAGAAAGAGTTTTTTCAAGGACATGACTGATTTCTTCCTCAAGTACATGTCTAAAATGTAGTTCTCTAGAACTACACCTAATTTTCTTCACTGGATATGAAGAGACCTGGAGGGAACAAGTTCAGATGTGGACATCTAAAATTAGATGATGTAAATGCCACCAAAGGAATCTCTGATGCTGGAAAACCATCAGCAGCGTAGGTGGAACAAGGGAAGACCAGGGAGTAAGAGCCTTGGGCACCTGCCAGCTGCTGCCAGACCAGGTCTTCAGCAGGGAACTTCAAGAGTGCCCAGTGACACGACATAAACTTAGCAACTGTGCCAGTCCCTGGTTATGTAGAATATATACAGGCTATATACCGTGGTCCCAAAGTTAGAAAGAGGACTCTTCTTTCATGATCTTGTTTCTAGAACAAACTTGCTGTATGAACTACTGGATTGGCAGTATACATCAAAGTAGTCTTGAAAGCAGAAATCCTCGGGGAGCAATATGCTCTTACATTGCTCAGTGATGCATGAAGCAACCAGAACAGGACTACAAATCTTTAGCCCTAAGAAGCCTTAGATTTGCTTTTATTGTTGACTCAAAAACATACACCGAGATGAAGCCATTATCTGTAGCTAGGGCTGGTGATAGGCTTCCTTGAAGAGAAATCCACTTCACAGACTCCCAAACACCTTCCGTTGTTTTTAGGTTAGGTTTTGTAGGCGTTTATTTGGAAGTGTGTATGTGCTGCTGGTTTTATTGCACTTCTTTTGATCTGGGGAATGCACTGTAATGCTGTGCTCTGTAATCTGCATTATTACCAAAATATTTTTCCACTGTGTTTTTCAGCTATTTGGACACTTGAAATGTTCCTGTTTTACACTCACAATTCAACTCTGGGCACCAGCCTGTTTTCCTGGGCTATGACCGTCAGCAAACAGGTAGCTGAAAGTGCAAGTGTTCAAAGGTATATTCATGTATTTATTCTGTGATCATAAATTTGAAAAGGCTCTTTCACAAGTACAAAACAGAAGGTTAGGCCTCTCTTCAGCTGAAAGACATACCTCATCCTCCCACCTTCAGTACCTCTTTCTTTTCTGCATACTTCTAGCTAATGTAAATCTCCAATATTCTGCAATGGCATAGTGATTACAGAAAGCACCCCATCAAACCACCAACATGCATGTAGCTTTGATCTCCAGCGTGCAGTAAACCCCAACTCTTACCTTTTTTTCCATCAATTTATTCTCCAGAGCTATCTTGGGGCATGAATACTTCTTATTTTTTGTTTTCTCTAGTGAACAAATGCCTAGAAATGTCACACTTTTGTATGCTGACTGTCATGCCAGTTTATGTAAGTCAAGTTCCCCCTTCTCTGCTTCTGCTTAACTACACAGAGAAGATTCAGGCCCACGTCTCATCTGTATTATCGTATCTTAACTGTATGTCATGGTAGAAGATATCTAGGAGACTTCTGGGAAGATTGAAGCCCAGCTCTTGAACCATTTTTCATCTAGCTCATTTATTGTCTCAGTTAATTTGTTACCTTTATCATACACTAATGCTGTCGCATGATCTAATGCCACAGAATGGTTATAGCAGTGTTGCAAATTTAACCAGGTTGGGAAATTATTGAGCTCTTGATATGGGCATTGAAATTCTTCCAACCAAGCCTAAGAAATTTGAACTGATTTGACACTCTGTTTGGGCCAAAGAAGCTTTAAAAATGTAAAAATGACTGGTTTGTATCTCTTCTTGATATGTCAAATTTACTGTTTAATCTACTGAATCTTCACACTCTAGGCATTTATTCCCACATGGTGTGGCAGTCTTGACTTCGTAAAAAGTTCCCGAAAGGACAACAAGGGTGCTGCATGACACAGTGCTTGCAAAACGAGGGCTCTCAATTTGCTGATCCTAAAGATCCCCTTTTTTCGTCATGAAAGAGGACAATAAATGTACACACGGAACAAGCCTACTTCACTGGACAGGTAGAAGAAAGAAAATCCGCCTTCTATCTCAAAGAGGACTTTCCAACAAAGTGTCCTGGTACAGACGAGTTTTTGCAATAGTGATTTCAGTCACGTAGAAATATCAGTACTTCCGTGACTTATGCTATGCAGGCTATGGATCTCATTTAATGTCTAGATTTGTAGACATTAGCAGGTGTCTGTGCTCTTAGGTACAGTCTGATACTAATGACAGAGAGAAAGGCAGAAATCTAGGAGTTACATTCATATTGTCAAACGCTGATGCTGCAGGCCTCCAGGTAGCTTTCTCTGACAGTTCTTTGCATAGGACAGTATAAACGGGATGGCAAGGACAGGAGAGGTCAAGGTCCCCACTTTAGGGGGCAAAGTGGTACAAAGAGAACATAACTATGTAAGGTATTTGGGTTCCTCTTTAAAGGAGAACACCTGTACAGCAAGGGTAGATTTTTGCCTAACTGAAATGAAACCAGATTACTGGCTTAGAAAACTAATTATTATGTGTGTTTACTTAAACCAGGAGTGGGAAGAAACAGGTTCTGAGAAGCACTGAGGTTGCCTTAAGACATCTGTTGGAGACGCAAAGGTAATGGCACTTTATAGAATTGGTAACACCCAAGGATAAAAGCTCTAACAGTTACAGAGAGACTGAGGAATACAAAAGTAACTCTCTAAAGCTCATACAACAGCTACAACGCATGCGATATGGTTAAGATGATAGGGGGAAGGTTGTATAAAAATAATAGTATCAAATAAAGGAGCTACATAAACACTGCTACGTAGACAAAGATAAAATTCCTGTAAATGTCTATGCACCATTACGGGAGGCCTACAAACAAAAACCATGTTGCCAGGCCTTGGAGGAGAACCTATAATCTGCATTACTGAAGCACAGTGGAGTCACAAAACAATGGGGCATTGTTTGTCACGCACATAGCCATATGGAGAGAACAGACGGTGACAGAAGAGGTGTGGGAGTGACCTCGTGCCTGAAAAAAATCCATACATTATAATAAGCCAAAATTTCTGAATAGGAAGGATCATGTGGCAGGTCCTGCCTGAGTACAGACCTCTGCCTTCAGAACCACTGTGTGGAAGCCACCCTGGCTTTTCCATCAGGAGAAAGACTTGGGATTAAAACCGAACACCAACGAGCACATCAGCGGCTTTAGGATTTTACTGCCTTTATGGGGATCCTGAGGCTACCGGCATAACCCTACCCGCTGATTTCCGAACCTGCCAGCGCAGCCTTCGGCGCAGTGGGAGCAAGCTCTCGGTGCTGCGCAGCATCCTCCCTGCCCGAGCGCACCCGGGCAGGCACAGCCCCGCTGCCGTCCCCAGGCTACGCGTGGAGCAGCCGTGGGGATGGAAAGCTGGCAGGAGGTCCAACGCTGTCTGCTTACAGCTCTCCCGAGAGGGCTCAGGGTAGCATAGGCAGAGACACTGAGTTTTATGGGATTGAGGGAGCAAAGCTTATTCACAGAGATGCAAGAGGGAACGACACTGAAGTACAGTAACGGAAGCAGTAGAAAGCAACTGTAGTGATTAATAACAACAGTAACAGCAATAATAATAAAACCACAGACTGAATTAGCAGATCATTAAATTGTTGATAACTTCAGTATACTTTTTTGGAACAGCTACTTTTAGAGAGAGAAAGAGTCTCTTCCTGAAGTGATCCTATCAGTTAAAATGTAATCTTTTCAGCTCTCCACACAGGAGGTGATGCATTAATTACTACATAGTGCTGGTGAAATAATCTGAAAATTTGTAACAGGAAACAAGAACTGCTAAATGAAATTAAAGATTCCTGTAACACACTGGCACAACAAAACAATGAGAAGAGAAGCTGCCAGAATCCATAGGTAAAATCAGCCCTAGCACTATGGAAGATATCTCAAATGAGGGGAAAGCTGTGCCCCGGGGGGAAATTCCCCATTTAGAATAGTGTTCAGCTGGTACCTTTGCTGCTTCTCTATCTGAGCTTTCTGGCAAGGCTGGTAGATTTAACCTGAAGTTATTAATGTGAAAAATATTGTTCAAACTCACATTTAAATTAGATAGTACAGGAGGGAACACATTGGCCCTAGTTTTTTACCGTCAATAGTTCTGAAGGGTTTTAAAGGTAACATAAAAGAGGGAGGAGGTTTGCGGAAAATCAAAGAGAGAGTCTGTGTTTTCTTCATCCGTAACAAGAAGTATCTGTGTTATAGACTAAATAAGTACATCCTTGCTTCTTCCCTAGTACTTCCTTTCCAATCAGTGCTACTTATTTTTGGAGTAAAGTCAAGTGATACAGTCAAATGAACAGGCACACACTGTTGCCATGGCTCTTGAGCTGATCAGCAAAAAGCATGGTTCACCTTCAAGCCCTGTGAGTGGTTTTGGGAAGATATACAGTCAATCACCTCATCTGAATATTACAGAGGTATATATCATCCTAGGAAAATTTGTCAAAATCACAGCTCCTAAATCCCAAAGGCACTGGAGATGAAAAAAGCCTCAAATTTTGTGTTCAGACTGTAGTAAAAGTGACTGTACATGGCAGATTATCTGAAGGGAGACAGTAGCTGTGTCATAACCAGCTCTTCCAGGAGTTTCCCCGGGCCGGTTAGGTTTTGCAGCGTTTACTTTGGATGATAGGGTCATTACGGTCATGAAAGATGGTGATGAATATGTGGAGACCATCAGAGAACTCAAGTCACATGACCTTTATTTGGTTCTCAATAACAGCTTGGCATACCCTTTGAATGAGAAAGGTGAAAAACACTGCACAGAGAGAGAGAGAAAGGCTGATGAGTCATTTCTGTGACATTATTATTGAAGCCTCTCCCAAATAAAAATGACAAGCCTTCTAACTGTCTCTACTAGTTTGCTGAGGCTGGTTAACCCCAATTTAATATGGTCTTCACCATCAAATACCATTTCCCCTACAACTGTTATTTGCTCTGTTATTTAGGAGAAAGAAAAATACGCCTACCTAGCCAGAGTTTCCCTTAAGCTCCACTGGTGGAAGGACAGGTCAGTTACACCAGTGGTGAGGACTAAAGACTTCTGTATGATTTTGAAAAGTCTTTAGTCTGGGACAGCGTCTAGTTGTATATATTCTGGATTACAGTTACAAAATGTTGTTTCTCCACTCAAAGCTCCTGAAAGGCACATCTCAGAAAAAAATGAAAATAATCTATAGCAGCCTAATTTTGGTTTTGCTGTCATTACTCTCACAATAATGATGTGAGGCCCCAGCCAGAAACAAGGGCTTTTGGAAGCATACAGGAAGATGCAGCATCTGCCACAAAAAGATCTTATGGCCCCACAATTATTCATAGGGTCCAGCCCATAATACAGCTATCCCTTTGAAATACCTGCACTTGAGGGTGTCTTTTCTCTATGTATTTGGCTAAATGGTACTCTACCTGTTTATACTCTTACCGCAATGAGCTTCCTTCTCTCTTGTATTGGCAACCTTTCTTAAATAAGCACATTAATGATATGAAGTTTGTTCCTTCTAGGTCATAAAATACTGAAAATAAGTAAGACAGAACCTCAAAGGGGATTTCTGGGGTTCTGCACTACACACCACTCCACAAGCTACACCGGCAGTCTGGCAGCGTTGCGTACCATGTCGCTACCTTTCTCGGACTTCTCGCTTTTTAGGAGAGCCACTGTTTGGAATAATGAAAATGTCCTCAGGTGAAAAAAAAGAGCATGATGAATGCATTTTACACTTTGAAATTGCACAGCGCTTTGATGGAGAAGATGCATTTAACGATATGAAAGCAGGTAGATTAGCTGACTGACATTATATTTCAGGACTGACTATGCAGCGTATCTTTCCAATGGGATCTGTACTTTTTGTGTTGGTGTCATGAAAGAGTGAGGGCTTTGCTGTGCACAAATTCCCTGAGGCAAAAGCAAGGTTAAAAACCTCTCACACTTCACCCTGAAAGGCTGGGGCTAGGCAGCAATCTTGGCACTTAGGTTGTGTCTAGACAATTCCACTGTTTCCCTTCTCTAGAGGTGCACACCACTCTGAGGTGGACACAAAGGAAACTAACAACAATAAACCGCAAAACAACTGGAGAAAGAAATTATATTCCTGTGATTTGGGCATGCTAAATTCAACTGAGAAGCTTATTTGGGGAACATTGTCATCTTTGGCTCTCTTCGTAATCAACAGAGAAGAACAGGCACTTCCAGAACATGATTCAGATGAAGAACGCTCTCGCTTTTCCTCCAGACGTTTCCTTTCTCTCTCAATTACCTTTGCAGGCGGCCTTGAACAACTCTGCTCCTAATTAGGCAACCATGCTGCTACGGTCTCAGTTAGGTGCTTATCATCGGGTGTGAGAAGTTCAGGGCTTAGGGCAGTATCTGGTTCACACGTTTTTGGTTCTTAATACAAATTCAGGCAGAATTAAACACTACAGTCTCTACGGTCTGTCAACCATGGCTGCTTGACTCTATGAGTACCTGTATTAAAAATTAACAGTAAAGCATACTTAAACAGCAGTGACAGCTGGGACCAAGCCTCACGACTCTCTCATGCCTGCCCTCACTGATGGGCTGCAAAATCAAGCTCCCTCTTACCTATTCTCTCTCTGCTCTGTGGCCTCGTACAGTGAGCAGAATGAAGAACTTCTCTCGCTTGATGGGTAGGATAAGCTCCGAGGAAAAGGGAATTGCGGTTCAAACCCCTTCAGTCTGAGAAAGGCTTAAAATCCATGTTTCCCACTTCTTGTAAGAGTGTTCAAACAATGAAGTTATTCTGAAGTGGCTGCTGCCTCTTCCTCCTCCATCATTAGCTGCTTGCTCTCAAGAGAGGACTCAGTGCTCTGGATTTCAAGTGGATGAAGGTGACTGAGGTTCAACACTTGTTCAGATCTAAACTGAGAGGTTTCCCAGGTGATTGGTAGGTGGGAGTTTCAGTGACCTGCTCAGGCAATGGAGAGAGATAGGGTCCTAGCCGCTTTGAATGATTTCAGAGGTGGCCACCTTTCCCCACCCATTGTATTTGGAATAGACATGTCTACCTCAGATGCACTGAATCATCCTGCTGGGCCAGGGGCTGCCTGGAAGCACAGCAGCACCCAAGCTGAGCAGTTCCTGTTGGCAGCCCGAATACTGCCTTCACTTTATGACACGGTTCTTAGCCATTTCCTTGCAGCGGGTACCAAAGAAGTGATGCTTCTGTGACAAATATCCCTCACCTTCCATGATCCATCACAGCAGCCTGGAATACAGGAAAGGCTGCTTTAAGCAAAAGATCCCTGAAACATATTCAACATGATCGAGATAATGTTTTTAATTTCTCAAGATTTCCCTTCCATAAAGGGTCAGTATATTTGCAATCATACTATACAGCCCACTGGGGAACTGGGAAACATTCAACACATAACACACAGGTATGTGCTGAATGTTTGCCAGCCTAGGCATGACATACTCTAGTCCACCCTTTAGCATAGCAATGAGCATAACAGGTAGAGAAAGTGTGTTCACTCCACTATAAATAGCTAGTTGCATTAAGTATAACATTTACATTTGCTTGTAGTTGTCTGAATTCAGAACCAAATTCGATGCACTACACTCATGCCAGTAGATCCTCTATTCCCCGCCCTCCCACTTAATTGCACTCTTTTTTGCTACCTACTTTTCCTCTTTCAGTCCTCAGCATGCAAATTATGCCCACTTTCACGTATTTTCTGACCAATTTAGACCTAAAATTTATGCTGCCGTTCACGTCACTGCTGAAATTGGCTCAGAGCTTTCCAAGGGAGTTGCACTTGTTGACAGCAGGTATGAATATATTTCTTGGATTTGAATGCCTTTGCGTGAAAAAAAATTGCAGAGCACTGTCAAAGCTGTGGCTGATATACTGCATAAATGTATAAAGTAAATAACCATACTTACTATGATGAATTCTAGTCTTAGATCCTAATAACCACCTTTTGTGGGTAATAAAGTTGCTGATCTTTTATGTGGAAAATATAAGCCTGGCACCCTAACACTTATGTACAAAAAAGCAAAGGCTGGTTATCAATATGCTCACTTAAATCACAAAATTCAGTATGTGGATACGTGGTTAAAAGATTACCAATTACCGCAATATCATGATGGGCTCCTCCAGAGGGAACCCGAAGAAGGAAATCCCCCAGGACAGCTTGAGTCAAAGTAAGTTCTATTTTAGACACCTTTTTAGGCAGAAGGTGCTGAGCCTGCTTTCACAGGATATTGATTTAGAGCTTTGTATGATATATTGACTGGCCCGATATTGACCTTTGTCTGAACTACAGCTGAACAGTTTTCAAAGCATCTGCTTACCAGAACAAAAGTAAACTGCAGAAGCATATTAGATACAAAGCACTGACCTCTCTAGACTGTTTTTTTTCCTTTGTTTGCTATATAAACATGAATTTGTAGTCTGAAAGGCAGCTTACTCAGGTTAACAGATTCTCTGAATAAAATGTTAATGTTTTGGTCATATCAGATAACTTTTTAGAGAAATTCTGCTCTTTAAAAATTGTAGAGACTTGCTACTTTGCTAGCCAATTACGTAAGAAATTATTTCTGCTATACAAGAAGCTGACAAAGACCAAAATCCTCTACCTCTACCACTGCAACTTTTTGGAATGAAATACTCAGTTCTTTGAGAAGTAAATACTGGGGATGAGAAATCAGTATAAACACCAGCAATGCACGTGGCACTTTTAGACACCCTGGCAGAAGACGGGTGGAATGATGAGATGCAGTTACTTTCATTATTCTTTGAACGCAGGTAGTCTACAGTCTCCTTGATATTTCATAGTGGGTTTTATTAAACATTTAGCTCTGATCCAGCAAAGCACTCAATAATGAACGTGGCTTGGAAAAAATCTGATGGGTCTTCATGGCCGTGGCCACACTGCATGTGAGGAAATTGTGCCGAGGAATGCTCTGAGCATCGCTCTGGGAGCAAGGGCTGCCTGGCAGTACTGCCGCACCGGGCAGCTTGCAGTTGGACTGGCTCAGAAGCTCCGCTCTGGGACAGTGGGTGTTGAGAGCATGATTACAGGAAGGCAAAAGTCTGACTGCAACACACACAAAGACAACAAACTGGCCCCGAGAGCAATGAAGATCTGGTAACATGGTTTGCAATACAGGGGACTCATCCAAGTGAAAAGCACAGTCCTGAGCAGTTGCAGCCAGTGTGGCTGCACCTTTGCTGCTGTGGGCACATGAGATAGACAGCTTAAAGCCTCCATCTTAACTCTGAGAGACCTAACTTGAACATGAAGCACCTGCCTGTATACTTCCCTGAAGGAGCACCTTAGACCTTCAGCGAGACATCCATGCTGAGTCTGTACGGAGGGCTGCCTGGTACCCTCATTCAAGGCCCGCTCCAAAAGAAGCTGTGGGCTTTGGTGGAGTCAGCCAGACTATTCTTCCAGCATCTTCAAGAACGTAGCTAAATATTTTTAAAGAGCTAATTCTTCCTGCTGAAACTGTTTATGCAGGGGCCTGAAAGAACTTGCTGTTATTTTTAAGGGATAACCAGGAAGGAGCTTAGAAATGTTTGAAACTTAAAAAACGTTCCCTTAAATGTGGGGTGACGCTTTTCACAGGAAAAATAAATAGCATTTGAATTCAGAAAAAGGAAACAAAAGAAGAATTTGAAAACAGGAAAATACTCATTGGAAATAGGAACAGGAAAACATTTTAGAGATAATCTAAGTTTCCCATCAAAACTCTACTCTAGAGAAGAGAGCTTTTCAGTGAAACACCAAATATAATTCCTCGTGAAAACACAATTGAAAAAAACCAGCAATGAACAGGATTCACCCAGTCATTGTTTTGCAACAGGTTTTGACAGCCACCTAGCTGAATGAGCATCTAGAAGGCCCTGGACCCGCTCTAGCAGACAGCAGTAACTATATTCATGGTAAATAGGTGTGAGTAAGCACACACACGCAATAATACCACAGCCCTGATTATTATTCTCTGGTAGGTAGGAAAGAAAGGCAAAAAAAAAAAAAAAAATCTATTGAAGTGGCTGGAGGCATGGGGGCTGGTGCCAGAGCCGGCGTTCAAATGCTTGTAGCTCTCTCTCTCCCTGTGCCGTGTGCTGAGCTCGTTTGATTCCTGATTGCTCTTTTCATATTTAGGTTTTCCACAGAGTAGTCGGAGAGCACAATGAATATATTGAATGTTGAGGTCAGAAACAGGCTTAGAAAAGATCAAGGATCTTTGCACTCGCCACTGGGCAGAACAACCTCCCAGAGCCACAAACGATTGCCCCAGCTCCCAGGAAATAATGCAGAGGCTTCCAGCTGCAGGTTTAAGAGGCTCTAAGGCCAATGACTAAGCCGTGGTCCTTAGGAAAAACAGCCCCCCACCCCTCAAGCAAACACCGCAGCTATTTGTTAGCCTAAGCAGCTGGTTTCCGTTTTTATTGAGAAGAGTTAAAGTCAGAAAAAAGGCTAGGGTGGGGGAAGAGGAGGAGAGATGAAGTTACAGATAGTATTTAAGGTCACTTGGTCTGGGAGGTACAGCGAGGCACCGAGGTCTCTATGCAGAGGGTGCTGCTGCTGAGGAGGAAGCAGAGCACCCACAGAAGCGTACAGGTAGTAAACTGATAGGACCATTTGCTCCCGAAAGCGATGCCAATCCTAACTACAACGAATGGCGCCTGGAGCGCTGAGAGGCTTGTGGGTTACACCCTCTAGCGTTCACTTTATGCAGAAGGAGGAGGGCACAATGTAGGAAGGGGGTATCCGAAGTTTCATGTGGTTTTGAGAATTATGTGGTTATGCAGAATTACACAGCGATGCCACGTTTCATGGCTCAGAAACCTAGCCTAACAGAGACCTTGTTATACCTGAACAAATGCGTAAGCAGGCCATTCAGGTGCATATTGATCCCATCACCTCAGCTGTGGGCATCAAGCCAAACACTGAGTAAATAACATTTGACAGCGAGACTTGACTCCTGAAGAGCAGTGCTAAGGTAGGCCAGTTTCCTTGCTCACTCTTTGCAGAAGGTGAGGACCCAATGCACGACAAAGTAATGGACTGATGTTATGTGTATAAACTAAACTGACATAAAATAATGAAAAAGGCAGAGGTACAAGCGGGTGGGTCAGCAAGACTTAGCTGCAAGAAGCCAGCAATTTCTTTGTCCAAGTCTCTGGCATCTATGACACCGATGCATATACAAGATGAAAAAAGAGACACGCCTTCGTGTTCAGTTCATCATTGTTAGGCTCTCATTAGTATGATCGTGAGTGAGAATTTGCTGTGGAGTCTCATCATAACAAGTCTTCGAAGGCATCTTAAAAAGAATCCTCAGTACAGCACCACAGATACTGATAGCTCACCTGCAGAGATATGGTACTGTGTCATATGACACAGAACAGAAAATGACAAAATGAGCACCGATCCATTAAACAGATTTTTCCTGACAGAGCATGACATTACGGCAGAGTCTTTTAAAGAGCAATTCATGTAATCATGCCTAATTAATTGGTCTGAAACAAGAGCCTGACAAAACTTACAGGTGCAGCTAAGAAAGATCCTCAGTTATTCACACTATCAGAATCTATTGTTACTCATTGGTCAGGTAAGACCAACAGCAACACTCTGAAGAGAGCAAATCAAGGACAATATCTGAGTAGTTAGTAGTTGGATCCAGTGTTTCAAGTGACACACATATTCTGTGATTACAGGGACAGGACAGCAAGGATCACCCATTTACAATGTACAGGAACAAGGAAGCATCACATCAGGGAACCACAGAGGCAGTCAAATCCTGGATGTGCTTACTTATAACTGTGGATACTTCTTTCCTAAATTTAAGAATATCCTCTGTCAACCCACTTGCTCTCAGGGCCACATTCAGGACATCTACTTCAAGAAGGTTATTTAAGCATCAAAATGCCAGACCCTAGGAATGTGGTTCATGGCACACAAAGCTGTCAGACAGTGGGAGAGGTCAGCATCTTCAATGATCGAGCAGTGCCCTGGCCTACGGGGCAAGTCACAGCTCACTGACAGAAAACACAAAGCGGTGGATTGCACCTGAACCAACACATGGTCCTGAGCAGGAGCATGGTGGCCCGATTCAGAGCTGCATGTATACAGAGGGCATAAATCCTATCGACATACCTACGCCTGCTGTTTTTCTGCTGGTACAGGACACCTTCAGAAATGCTAAGGTACTAGGAAAAGGCGCGGAGGGAATTCAGGCCATCTTCACCCAGATCCCTAATGTGGAGCCTTGGGTCAGGCACCTATGCCTTGATTTGGATGCGATCCAGGGACAGAAGCAAATAAGAGCCACAAACTGGTGAGGCTGGCAAGGGGATTACTTTCATCTTGCCTGGTGGAAGTGAGATGAAAAATGCAGATGTAAGAGGAAGGTATTCAAAGAGCCAGAGGAGCAAGGCATTGGCAAAGCTGCTGCAGGAGGTGTCTGCAGGAGCGAAAGAGATGGCAACAATTAAGGGAGCCGTGGCGGCAGGAGTAGGCAGCGGATTTGTCTTGACGATTTAGGAGACAAAGGAGATGGGAAGGTATTTATAGAGGCAAGCAGGGTTGGAGAAGGTATTTTCAAAATAGAGGTTGCAAGAACAAGGTTACTGTGCTGGTGTCTCTGCCACTGAGTCATTGCGACAATTTCCCCATCTGTAAAACTGAGATAATAATACTTACCTATCTTACAGAGGGAGGGGAGTGTGTTGTGAGGATTAATTAGCTAAGGTTTGTACAGCACTTTGAACATGTAGAGAGCGATATAAGTGCTCAGTACTAAGATTATTATTAATATGGAAGAAATAAGCCAGGGTGGGGGTGGAGAGCGAGTGAGCAAGCTTTTGAAAGATAAGAGGAAGGAAGTAACAAGAGGATGACAGAGAATAGGAAGGGACGGGATTAAGGGACAGTTTCTTAAATTAGAGGTAAACACAGGGCGCCTTTACTGGAAGCTTAAATGAAGGAAGAAAGTGTTAGGAGCAGAGCTGTTAGAACTGGAGGCCTATGAACTCTGATATTATTCTCCTCTCACTTTCTCTTGTTTTGTCAGCTTTACACCACACTGTGGGATTTTTTTGTCTTCCCAGAAGTCTTTATCTGGAACACTGACTGCAAGTAAAATAAATGCAAACTGTCAAACTCGAGCTTTCGCTCTGGCACTTCAACTCCCACTAAACCAATGAGTTGTGCATCTGAAATCAGAACTTAAAAAATAAGTAGTTTCCTATTTGTGTTATTTATGCAACCCTATCTCCCCTCCCCCCCAGTAAACCCACGAGAAAGAAAACCAACCTCTCTCCCAACAGTACTGTTAAAGATAGAAAACCCCAGAATTTTTAGTAGGTCTGCAAAACACAAAACTGAGCCCTTTTTTATCTCCTCCTTTCAATGAGGGGAAGCAGATGAGGGTATCCTATTGGCCAGGGATTGTGACAGGTTGTCCAAGACGGGCAATTTTAAATAGAGTGGATGTTGATGAAACATGGCACTATTCCAGGATGTTCTGTGGTCTGCTTCTCCAAGGCAGTGAGAAACTGCAGTGGTCACTCTGACTTTGTTATCCATGAATTTATAATGGAAAACTGTATTTCCCTCCGCCAAATTCCCAGCTTCTATTTTGTGACATACAAATTACAAAATAACTTAAATTGTTCTGAATTTTACCCAGAATAATCAGACAAAACAGTTGGGGATACACCCTCTGCTCACCCAACAAAGGAGATGATACAGTGCAAAAACTTGTACCTAAGATAGACAGGCTAAACAGACTTGAAAGTCAGTGCACCTTACTGAGCTTGTTTCAGCCCAATAAAAGCAACATTACTGAAACAGATTATTTTTCTTACAGACCAGTGTGCCCTCAGCCCTTCTTTGGGGATCATGGATTGAAGCTAGTGTGCTTCATCTTTTGTTTCTCTTGGTAGCAACAGCACTGGAAGTGACCTTTTAGTTTATCATCAGGTTGATTACTTTTTATAGGTGACTCCACGCATATGATCCTATTCATAAACATAAGGAGACAAAATTTCAAAGAAGTAGGTCATTTTTCTGCTGTGCCCAGGTCCACAGTAATAACTAGTGGCTCAGGACAGGGTAAGTGGTCACCAATAGAATGAATCTTCACTTACCAAGGGGGCTGGCTGAAGCAGAGACAGACTTTTTTATAAAGCTAAGTATTTCTGAAAAATAAGTCTGAAAGCCCAAATATGGCTTCCATTTGCAGTGACACGTGATGCTGGTAGCTGGCAGGTGAGGTGTCTGAAAGAGCCTGAGAACTCATCTTCTGACAGTGAAGATCCCTGAAGGCTCTCAGGCTGGTTGTCTCCAGTGTAAAGGCTGTTCCCTTTGAAAATGTGGTCTTAATGTAACAGAGGAACACATCAGAGCTTTATGTTGGAGCAAATGCACATTTGTCCTTGGAATGTAATGAAATCCAGTAAAGCAGAAAAAAGGGAGGCACTTTGCTGCCTGTGAACTCTCCTTAGAATAGTGTGAAAACACCTTGTACACTGGTACTGACAGGGTTATACGGGCATTTACTCTAGTTTATTTAGGATGTTGACCATAGAATTTCCTGGCTTTCCCTTTTGGGTTTTTAACAATTTTCATCCATAGTAAATTATGTATTTCAAATTAAGTATGCTTTTAGCAAGGTCATGCTCTGTCTTTCTTATACTAATAGCACAAAACACTCACCATATTTCAATATTCAAGCAAACAAAATGTCTAGCAGCAACAAGGAGATAAGGGTGCCCTGGCTGTATAGCATAAATGAATACAGAGATTCATTAAAAAGTTTGCATACTCTCCTAGAAAGACGTCCTCTTCCAGTAATTCCAGTCATAGCCTACCACTACCTAGGTCAAACCTATTCACTTGGATAACTACATCAATATTGCCAGTCTCTTAGCCAGTGGTTTGCACAAGAGACAGCATGGGTGGGGTGTGTATTGCTTCCCTGTCTGGAAGAACAGTAGAACTCTGTGTAGATAAAAGAGTGGTAATGTGGTGCTCTCCTGTTCCTTCCTTCCCCTCCCTTTGGACTGAGGAAGGCACTAATGCAACGTTCCTTACACAGGTCATACAGCTGTTTTTTCCGAAGAACTGCCAGTCTAGCTATCCAAGCATCGTTTGAGCTGTCAGACCCCCATCCTTAACTTACACTTTCATTTTGCTGTTGCATACCCCTTACTCTGTTACTTTAATGGGCCTAATGCCTAAAGAGCAATTAGCAGCCATACCTATTTTTGCAAGGGGGACTTGCTGTTATTATTAATGCTGTCAGGTCCATCCATCCATCCATCCGTCTCAGGGGTTTATAATGTCTGCACAGCATTTCAATGACAAAATGCAGTCCAGAGAGTGTTTCCCGTATATTATAAAATCTGCACAGTGCTTCAAAGACATTGTGATGTCCGGGAGAGACTTCACAGCTCTTCCAACAATTGAAGTTTTAAAAAGCAGTAATTTTTAAAAAGAGGCCAGGTATTCGTGAAGGTAATCCAGAATAAGAATTCTTGGTGAGACCTTGCAAGTAAAAAATTGAGGGTTTGTCCATGTGAGGAAATTAACTGGCAGAACTATGGCAGTATAATTATAATGCTGCAGTAGCTACTGCTTGTGTAACTCTCTGTGTTCCTGCACAGACACTATTCTGGAATAAAAGTCTTTTTTTTGTCGGTAGACCTTAGACTGCTTTGGAACTGACATAAACTCTTTCTGCCTCATAATCGCTCGGCCCCCTACTACTGAAATCAGCCTTCCATTTTCTCTTTTGTGCAAATGCCCCTTCACCAAATTACACTTTTGCAGCACAACCAATGACTACAGAAAATGTCTGCAACTACTAATTATAAGCAAAAAAAAAAAAACCCCAACAAAGAACCTGACATAGTGAGGGAGTGTTTGCAAAAGAGTGACAGAAGGCCAGAGCCAAGGCTACCATGTGTAATGTACAGTAGCAAGAGGAACAGTTAAGGTGATCTCTGAGCAAGAACAGAAATTGCTGTGCTCCATCAGATGATCTGAATTTCCTTTCCTTACTTTTCTGGGCTTTGCCAGTTTATTGTGTAGCACTTGCAGATGAGCCCTAACAAAGTTTGGTGCAGTGATTTAAAAGAAAAGCAACACATGGTTTGGAGAGAAAGCTGAGGCAGTTCAACACAGTGCCTTCAGTGAGTGAATTTCAATTGGCTTTCAACTTAGTTTTTCAGGAAACTTTAAGAGCAAATGGATTGAAGTATTTACAGTGCATATAAATCACAATAGAAACAGCAACACTTTTTCAGTTATCTACTTGATGAATAGTAAGAAGGAACAATATTAAGCTGGAAGCTTAAAAATTTAATATGGGATAATGCAGAAGCAGGTTTGGTTCAACTGAGGATCTGATATTGTAATAACCAAACAAAAATGGAACTTGAGTGGTTTATACATGTTATCAGAACTCTTCAGGTGAATGGAAGTCTTAGTAAGAGGATACACTTCTTATGTAAACTGTATAGTCTTCTGATAAATGTTTAATATTAAACTTATCTAAAATTCTAATAAAAAACATACAAGGACAACATCTACATTTAGTAGTTCAAGTCGCTTTTACTGTGGCTCTAAGAACCAGTTTATATTGTGTTGGATATCACAGAACTCTGTTTAATAAAAACATGGAAGTTGGAGTCACATAAATAAAAAAATGGGAGTCAGTGTTACATAAATAAAAGATTCTGACTCACTAGATGCAGCTGGCCACCATACACTGCACAGACTGGTCCATCAGTGCACACCTGCCTGGAAAGTACGGCAGACTGTGGGCTCCGACCTACAGACACTGCTTTAACAGAAAGCCTTTCTCATTTCAAAGTTTGTAGTCCCAATCTTTGTACACTTGCCAGGAATGGGATAGTAACAAAAACTAAACACCATATTTAAAGAAGATGCCCACAAGTATTCATGTTTTAAGCGAGCTTCCTTTTGGTATGTTTTTAGGCTTATATACTTTTTCTTCTAAAAATGCTCAAATAATTAAGTTTATTGGTAAGAATATTAACCAACCAAACAAGACTGTTTAAATATATACTGCAGAATATTCAGTAGAAGTGAGTTCTTAGTAAGCAGAAGTTCACCTCTTCCTAAATCCTTCCCTTGCCCTATCAGGAGACAGAGACATAGTGCGTGAACCATGTATCTGAACACAGGAATCTGAATTCTGAATTAGAAAAGGGCCTGAGCCAAACTCCAAAGAATAAATGGTTACATCTAGTCACACTTTCTGTCTTATCATCTCCCTTCTTTTGTCTGGAGAAAACAAGCAGGACTGAGGCTGGTAGTGAAGCGACTTGCCAGACCAGTGGAAAAACAAGGACTGAGAGTCCCGGATTCCCACTCAAGCACCATCTGCAGTGAGTTGCATTCCCTGCTCCCTCCGATAGACTTTGTTCAACTTAGAGAAGACCTGTAATTGAATTATTGTAGTTAACCAATGTCAAATAATTCCCAACCAGGAATGTATAACCGAAGTGATGATATGGATCACTCTGAATGATGAAAAACATGAGAAAATTTTAACTGGGACAAAGCAGTCAGTTAAGTACAACATTAAGAATTCACATCTTTGCGCTGCTTTTGCATGTTGCTGTTACAAATCCCACTAAGTCACCCTTCCTTTATCCTACTATTGCTAAGGGAGTTTATTTGTCTAAATATGTTTGCAGGAAGGTGCCTCTTTCACACAGATCCTGACAGCACCAGTGCTCAAGCCAGCCTGTGCAACCAAACGGTCCCTCATTGCTGGGAACTTCAGAAATGCTCCAGTATTTCACCTTTTGTAACCACCTTAACACTAGGAATGTTACGCATTGCTGTGTACCAGTTAGTCTGTACATTACCCTTACCACAAAATTGGCTAATGTAGAAACAAATTTTTTTCTTTTTTTACAAAACCCAGACTTGACCACATAGTTACAAAGGATAATGAAGACCCTTGGTGAGAGAATAAAATCAGGTTTAATGTAGTTATCCCAAGGTTGAGTCTAAATGGTCTTTTTATCTCCATCCCTTTATCTCTCTGACAAGCTGTTCACACTTAATATGTACAGGGTAGGATTTAGCCTTGATGTACACTCCACCTTCCCAGATTATTTTAGTCAAATAGCCACCCCATCACCTACATCCAAGCAAATGTTTTGCAACAAGAGATACTCTATGGCCAATCAGCAGAGAAATCCTTAGTGTATGGTGGAAAAGAGCTGCTGAAGCTGCTTCAGAAGGAATGGATTAGCAGATAGCATGTTGGTAAACTGACCCAAAGCCACAAGCAGTGAAATACATGGGAACATGAGAAGCTACTGGGTTGTACCACCTGTCCATCTAGCCCAGTATTTTGTCTCAACAAAAGGAGATGTCACTGAGGGACAGCACATGAGCCTAGTCATTATTTGCAGTTCATTTCTTTTGTACTCCCCTAGAACACAAGTAGTTATATTAGGGATTTGAGAGGGCAGCCCCCTGTCTAGCCCTTTTATGCCTCTTGCTGTCTACGAACTTTTCTGACTCTTGTTCTGAAGACCCTCTTAGGGTCTGCCTCCACAACCCCCTGTGGCAGCAAGTTCTGGAAGTTCACTATCCAGTGGGTAAAAGGATTGACTCTTCTTTGCTTTAAGCCAGACTCCTATCATTTTCATTGAGCAGCCTCTACTTCTCATACTGTGGGATTTGGTGAACAACAGTTCAGCATTACCCATCACCTTTGTGGTGGAACTTCACGCATCTGCCACCTTCCCCCTCTCCAAACCGAAGAGACGTAGGACTTCAGTTTATTACACAACTCTTGGTTAGTCACATGATCAACACCTGTGTTGCATGTATTTTATTTTAGTAGAACATTTTGAACCTCTTGTAATACAATGTTCTGAGCATCCTGGAGAAGCCTCAATTACAAAAAATCCACATCAATTGTAATGTTCACATTTCTCTCCAGTTGTAAGCACAAGGGAGAACAAAATGCTCAAGCATTTCAGCCTATTATTAAAAGTGTTCATAGAAATGATACTGTTTATGTTGTGGGATTTGAGAATAGCTAAGTAATCATGAATTTAAGGACTGTACTCTAATGTGTACAGAAGGTAAGGAAAAACTTAAATTGTAAGGTCATAGGAGCACCTCTCAGGATCAGCGCCTCAGGATCAGGAAAGACAATGGGGATTAAGACACAAGTGAGAATGAAAGGCCTGCCTGCCCTTGACTTTCAGTGAGATCTGGGAGCCTAGCTGTCTCCTTCCCTAGAAAAAAAATCCATCACCATATCATTGCCAGACATTAAGCATCAATTTAAGTACAATTTAAGCATCATCACAATATTGCTGTAACGTAACTTCTTGGTGTGACTTTTCTTTCAAAACATATTCTAAAATATGGGAAAATGTGAATAGACTTCATGACTATATGCCTTCCTATGCATCATTATACCATCTGCCGAAGGTATCTCCTTTCCTGTAACCTTAAAAACCTACTTTCATAATACTCAAACCAACCAGAGCAAGGTATCTCACCCCATTTTCTATCTTTTATACCAACTGTTGTAGTGTCTTTCCATAGAAATACTTAGGATATAGTTACCAGTGACACAAATGTCTCTGAGTGCCATGTTCCGTGAAGTCTGGGGACCAAGGCCAGGACACTGCTTATTTCAACATCCATGTCTCCACATGCGCAGCTGAGTAAATCAGGCCCAGATGCACAGAGTGGCTTTTTCCAGCCCTTTCCTTGCTTGTCTCAGAACAGTTGTTTAAAAACGTCTATTTGCAGGGTGAAACGTTTTAAGTCGTATGTTTGACTGAGTCCTAGAAAGCAGAGAGCACCCTCCAGCTCCAGCTAAAGGGATGTGCCAGGCTCCTCTTTTTCAGCCTTTGCTGAAGACCCGATAAACACAACCAGTTGAGCTTGGCTGGTCCTTTGCTGGGGGTGTCGAAGGAACAATCACACCCTAACTGCTTATTCTGCCTTTGGCTCCTCTTGTGTCTTGCTCCCCTTCCCATGCTCTGCCTTGCATTGTAATTCCCTGGCTTTCTGACCTTCATCTTGTTTTGCCCTTCAGTTTGGTAAAACTGTATCCAGTTTCCTGTCCTTTGGCTTGGCTTCTAATCCCAGTTCTTGCCTAGATGCTTGCCTTGTGTATCTTTACTTTTCTATTGGCTGACTTTGACTTGCCTTGCTCTTGCTATTGATTGGGCTCTACACCCAACTCTAGCTAGATTCCGACTAAAGTATTGATTACTTGCTGAACTCCCCAAAGAAGACAAATTTCCTTCTTCTTCTTCTTCTTTCTTTTTGACACGTTAGGAATATAACTCTCCGCTTTTAAACTGAGATAGGAATGATCTGTTCTTTGTGTCTGAGAGAAGAATATTTCTCTCTTTGTGGGATGAAGTTGTATGTCTCATACTCAGCTCTCAAATCTGGAGTGACAAACATGTGCCCAGCCATTAACCTTTGACCTATGCTTCTGCCAGAAATTGTCTGGCCAACAGAGCTCAGCACCAAGCACCTTGACAACAGAGGGGTATTAGTTCAAGCAAAGACCTGCATTAATATATCACCTTACAGACAGTAAGCCAGGAATGGATGCACTGATGACTTTTTACCCTGACAGAGAGCTGACTTAAACAGTATTCCCAAATTGTGGAACTGTTTTTTGATCACATGTTCTCAAATGCCTGTTCCAAAGCTTTGAGAGAACTGTTAGCATGTGAAGCAGGACCTACCATGTAATACAACCATAAATGTTTCTTGCTTTGAGGCAGTAAGAAGAAACAAGCTCACTGGATCATATTCTACCTTTTTCTGCACCCCAGCAACACCAGTGATTTCATAAAGTGGCAGTCAAGAGAAATGTTATAAATACCGTTTATGAATGTACAGTTTATCCTTGTGTATAGTCTATATCCCATTCAGGAATACATTTAAGCAAGTGCTTGAGTGCTTTCCTGACAAGCGATAATTTCCAGCCAGGGCCTCTGTGTACATCAGCTCTTTTGCTACAGCAAGAATGAAATCTAAGATTATCTGAAAAGTTCTCTTTAATTCTTAATGTTCACATTGTTGGTTTTCTGAGGAACCCGATCCCCATTAAGCTACACATTTTCCATGCATGGCATTGCAGTGACCTTTTTTTTAAACAGCAAAACTCTGTCCTCTTTTTTTTTTTCCTGCTTCAAAGAAGGAAAATGTATTTTTGTCTTTTCTTTTGTTAAAAAGGTTTTAAAGTCTGGTTTTGTACAAGGTCAAGAAAAAGCGGAAGTGTAGTGGCATGTCCAACTCCTTCAATTATGAGTTTAGCTACAGATTTAACTTGGTGATTACTGGCACCCAGAAAATGGAACCCCCAATCTCACATACACATCACGTATATATCACTGGTTGTAAATTTTTTTTTGGCGGATTCACTGACACTTGTCAGACTCTGCAGGATCACTATCCTTTAAACAAATATCAGGACCTGTTTCTGCTAATGCCATGGTCCTCTCAGAACACAGCTCTGGTGACACACTGCCTGTCTTGATTAACAAACAAACCTTACAGCAAGGGAAGAGCTTCTGTAATGAAAAGTGCTAGAAAGACCTACAAAAACTGCAGGCTGACCATTCTCTCCTCTTCACCTCTGGACTTCATTCTTCTACTGCTAACCCACATTTAACTCATTTTTTATGTCTTTTGACCCCACTCCTTGGTTCCATTTCCCTTCTCTCCCATTTCCAGCTCAGTATCTATGATTTCTTAAGTCCTTCTCTCTTGCCAGGTATTCACGTACAATGTCTGTGGCTTATATTGATGGAATACGTGCACCCAGCAACACTATTTGGACAGATGTAAGAGATCTACCTTTCAGCAGCAAGAGTTAACAGTTTTTCCCTCCATCTATCTATGTTGTTCTTACAAAAACAACTAATGTCTTTCTTACCCAGGAGCGCAGGTGACCTCAGAACCCATATTCACAGGGAAGAACTTTCTCAACTAGCATGCCCCCAACCCCGCTCCCAAATTGCTTACAAACTGGACAAAGAGAAGCCCGTCATCCCCCTGCTAACTCCCAAACTGATCAGTCATCAGCCACAAGTTAGTGGACCAGGTGGAAGACACAAACTGGGACAGAAAAGGTGATGAAGGAACTTCACTGACTCAACAATGGCCTGTCGCAGCCATAACCTCCAACAAATTCTTTCCAGTTGTGTGTCTCCAAAATTTAGGCCTCTCCTTAGCTGGAAAGCCAGGGTGTGAGAGACCAAAATTGTATCTATGATAACGCATTAGGCAGTACTTCCTGGCTCTTGGTCTGGCTGTGTGCTCTGGTAACATCCAGTTTCATATTGGGGGATATTAGGGTGCACCCAAGCCCTGTCCCCTGCTGGCGTTTCCACTCAGCAGGGATATGCAATGGCTGTTGACAGTGGCCAGCAGATGTGCTCAAATATTTAAGAACCTGGGGCACACCATGGTGTGTACTGAAAGATGTATCTGGGTGTTCATCAAGGAACTCGCCTTGCTTTTAAAACTGTCAGTGTAGGAACAGAAACATCTTATTCTCAGGTAATGCTTACACACACAGGAGCTCTGAAGTAAACGATGGCATCAGATGAAAAATTGGACATGAGCTGGCAATGTGCCCTTGCAGCCTAGAAAGTCAGTCATATCCTGGGCTGCGTAAAAAGAAGCATGGTCAGCGGGTCAAGGGAGGCGATTCTCCCCCTCTGCTCCACTCTTGTGAGACCCCATCTGAAGTACTGCATCCAGCTCTGGGGTCCTCAGCACAAGAAAGACAGGGACCTGTTAGAGCAGGTCCAGAGAAGGGCCACAAAAAAGGTCACAGGGCTGGAGCACCTCTCCTATCAAGAAAGACTGAGAGTTGGGGATGTTTAGCCTGGAGAAGAGAAGGCTCCGGGGAGACCTTCTTGTGCCTTTCAATATACAGAAGGGGCTTATAAGAAAGACGGAGAGAGACTTTTTACCAAGGCCTGAAGTGACAGGATAATGGGCAACTGTTTTAAACCAAAAGAGGGTAGGTTTAGATTGGACAGAAGGAAAAAACTGTTCACAACGAGGGTGGTGAGACACTGGAACAGGTTGCCCAGAGAAGTTGTGGATGTCTCATCACTGAAAGTGTTCAAGGCCAGGCTGGATGGAGCTTTGAGCAACCTGATTTAGTGAAAGATGTCCCTGTCCATGGCAGGGAAGCTGGACTAGATGACCTTTAAAAGTCCCTTCCAACCCAAAGACTTCTATGATTCTGTGATTCTATGTGCCTTTTCAAGCAGCGGGGTGTTCACACAGGGCTGAGTGTGGGTCAATGTCTCCGCACACCAAAGTGATGGACAGACCTTGCGATGCTTGTTTGAGTATGCAGTACAAATTCTCCTCACTTCAGCCGCCCCATAGAAATTGGAGGAAGGGTCTAAGGTCCATCCACTAATCACCTCTAAAAACAGGAAAAATAGAGTTCTCAGCTCATGATGGGATATCAAATATGAAACAATGAGCAGAAAAAAGAGCTCAGGTTTTAATTTGCTTTGTTGCATATGGACCTTTTCTACTTCCACTGAATCAAGAAGAAATATTTTTAAAATGTAACCACCTAATTGGACAACAAACCTTGCTACTGTGGCTGCATATACATACAAATAGTGAGGTTTTGGCGATGGCTGACGCAAAAGAACCACGAAACCAAACTCCAGCACCTGGATCCTACTGTCTTTTAGAACTTGGAGGTTTCATGCTTAGAAAAAATAGCCGATTTCTGAATAAAAAGAACTGGAAAGAGGGAATTTATCTTGTTCCTCTTTGCTGAGATAATGAATATTTTAGTAAATATGTGAAAGTGCTAATCTGTTCTATTTTTTGTACTTCATGAAAAGAATTTTGATAACTCACCAAAGACAACTGGAGAATTACAGTGTCCTCCATCCATCCATCCAACTCTGCTTTTCACTACATCCCCATTTTCTTCCACCTTTCTTTCCAATCTGAAAAGAAGGGTCTGGTGCTAAGTTTCCTCTGTTCTCCAGTCCTCAGTAAAACTTCATGATGTGAACACCTAAAGGCCAAAATGCAGAAGTCTGTCCACTGTTCTTACTCAAGCATAACTGTTGTTAACTTCTGACAGATTTGACTCATTTTTGTAACATTTCATGTATTTTCTTTTAAAATATTTTAAATAGCTTTCCTCCATGTAGGACATACAGGATATTGGTATTTACCCACTTACGCTGGTAAAGGGTAGCATGAAAGTGTAGTGCTGTTCAAGGTGGCATGAATATGTCACTGATGGCTTTGTCATGCATGAATAACATAGCCAATCCAATCTAATTTTGATAATATCATTATACTAAACCATGATATATCATTTTTATATATTCTGAGGATAAGTATTTTTTAGCTACATGTGGTATACAGTAAAAAAACCACCCCTAAATGACATAATGACATTACTGAGGCTGGTTTCTGCGAAAATAGTACTTACAAAGTATAGCACAGTAGTCACTATATATTCATTCCCTCTCCCATCACTTAATTACATCACCCTTTAAGACAGACGCATAACGTAATTAGAGATTTGAACAGTTCACAGCCAGATCACTTAAAGTAACATTGTTAATGGGCTTTAGAAGTTCTCCCTTTAATATTGCCAGTGTTATAACTTCTAATTACCTTAATAATTAGGGATGTGTCATTCATGATTGAGGTAACAGTTGCTAACACTAATGGGTATTAGAGGTCTCTCACAAGGCATGTTTTGATGTTCTCATCCAGTTGCTTAGGGCAGGCAAGAGCTATTTCTCCTTAGAAACATAGTGGTTGCTATGTGGTGGCCTGGGCAGAGGCATCCTTACTAGCCACTTTAATACTGCCACCACCACTGCTGTTTTCACTGAGGAGTGACTATATAAAATGCATTCACCATGCACTACCCTTGAAATGCAAATGTGGCACCTATGGATGAAATCTGTCAAACTCTAATTGCTATTGCTGTTATTGCTACAAATAACAGCATAAACTTGAATGTCAAACCTGACTGAAATTCAAAGAAATCCATAGGTAAGCCTTCCCCATTCCCAACCCCACAAATTAGCGATGGTTAAGATTTTCAAAGTTTAAGATGACACATTTGCTTAGACATGCTTCATTCTGCATGGGTAACTCAGAAGAGTAACTACAACTACGTTAAAGTCAAAAGGAAAGCAATCGGGATTTGCAGCTATTTAGTCTAGAAATAAGGCTAGTATCACCTTTTCAAGTACAGTTTTTCTAAAGACTTCTGGCATATACTAAACCCAAGTCTTTTATGAAGAATAAGAGTCAAAGGTTCCTCTGTATTTGGCTGAAACTAGACGTTCAGAGATACCGGCCTGCTTGTTGGCCACGCTGCGCTTTGAGGCTTAAAAGTGTGGTCACGGGAGAGTGAAGAACTCAGGGTTTACTCCACTGTATTCCATACGCCAAATTAATCAAGATTTGTGTAACTGGAGACCAAAATAAGATTTGGAGAACTATCAAACACAGGTAGATAGAAAAAAAAGGCAACTTCATTGGACAGACATTCACTAAACTGGTTTTAAAAATCTAGTCAGTCCCCGAGGACTGAGGACAGAATGAATTATCTTATTTACTTTGCTTTTTGGAGCTTTATTGCACTGTATAATATGACTGTGCTGGAAAATCTTAAACCCCCAGGGATGGGAAGAGCATTTATTTCTTAGGTTGGTTTGTTTTTCAGACATAGATTCAACTGATTTCCTGACTTGGGTTAAATTACACTGAACAGGTAAAAGGGCAACTCTGATGCAGAGAAGAATGCCCTTGGGATAAAAAAAGATTGTCTCATCTTGGTCCCATTAAAAAAGCCCGGGAACTTAACGTTTATTAGACTGGACATGAAGGACATACTCATATCGATAAGATACACATGGTAAATTAGCCCTTTAAAGTACAGCATTGGAATCAATACACTACACAGACACCACAAAGACACTCCCATTCCTCTTCATCTAAATTAAAATCTAGGTAAAAACAGAAAAAAAAGAAAGAAAACAAATCCCAAACTCAGGTATCTACTTGAGCAACAAGTGTGAAAATTTCCCTCCCTCATCAGGTAAATACATAGTGCGCTCATGGTTGAATCAGATTTAATTTCTACAGACTTCCAATATTAGTTTGGCAAGTATCCTTGCTCCTTTTGTGTCCCTTTTCAGTGAAAACAAAATAAAGTAATTATAACAGTACTACCTTTGTCTGCCTTGACCTGAAAAAGTATTACATATACTCCTTCACATACAAATACAATCTCATCAAGGAAAGAATTCCTATTAGGAGTGATCATATTTCCTGTTCACAAGGTATAACTCCAGGATTCAAAAATCCCTATATTCAAGTCATCTTGAAGATTTTTAGATCAGCAAGTCACTATATGCATGAATATTCACATACATATATCTATGTGTTCATATACAGTGTATGTGCTTATATATGTATGTATACACACACAAACACACACACATTACGGTGACACCCGTGTCAAACATTTTGATCACACATTCCTGAAAGTTTTCAGAAAATCTTTACTAGCCATTTGGACACAAATCTATTTCATTAAATTTCACAACTGTCATGATAGAAATTCTGCAGTTATGCCCCTAACTAAAAGACAAAAGCTATTATATCTTGGCTCACATGAAATTATGCCAACATCATTTAAGGAGCATGAAGCTACCTGAAATGCAACAGAAATAAACACAAACAGCAAGTAATTCAAACTGCCCTATGCAATATTTATAAAGATGTCAATCTTAGACAAACAAGCTGAACAAAGAATACCTGTACACATACTGTCATAGAGGAACTCTGCACCAGATTTCCAGGTACACTAACAACATCAGCTATTTATGGGCCTTTCACTGTGTATTACTATCACATCAAATGCCTAAGCAACTTCTTACATGCATAATGCTATGTCATAACTATATGTATATTAATAAGGGTATGCATATAACAGTACTTCACATTAACTCTTTATGCTTGCATTTCAGAAGAACATTTAATGCAAGTACTTCTGCTAGACTCAGACAAATGACAGAAAGTAACCTGGCGACTCCAACTTGGCAAAACACAGGCCCACACCGTATGGAAGAAAACCATCTTTTAGCTCTGGTACTAGGAAAACTTTAATCTTCTTTGTGTGCTAGAAGAGGACAAACCCACCATTCCAGGCAGTAGAAGACAGCATAGTGGGGCTACCATTCCTCTAACTTCTGGGAACATCCTCTTTTCTGTCATGACTCTTCCACTGAGAGCTACTACCATCTGGGAAAAAGTCCTAGTGCATCAGTCCTGTGCCCTGCACAGTTGGGCTGGCATCATATGCATGATATCGAACTTACAGTGCATATGCTACACAATAAACACATATTTTTGTTGCCTGGAAAATATCTCCCTCAAAAGGAACAGCAGTTAGATATAAATAATTAACTATGTTGTATGTATGTTACTATGGTATAGGACATTGCAGCAGCAAAGAAAAAAAAGCAGGTTACCCATTTTCAACTTTAAAAAAGTTATTCTGTGTTTTGGGTAAAAGCTCTCGGTTAATCTGGACTGGTTAATTCAATTTTTGATATTGCATCGTATGGCTGGAAAGTAATGCAGTATATTATACACATTTGTAAAATTACCTCTGAATAAAGGACAGGTAAAGGCAAGGAAAAGGAATACGATGAAAGAGAGCCAAATTCAGGCCATCTCTATGCTGCCTAAATCTTAGTTTCAGTAATCAATGGGGGCAGGCTTTACTACACCTAAATCTGATGCCTCCATCTGAATTATCGTCTACATTTCCTTTATATTCACTGGAGAGGAACAGGTACTTCTAAGGGCACAATTCAGCTCATCCTTGGTGGATAGCTCAGAGAGGTTGTCCAGTCTCCATCCTTGGAGATATTCAAAACCTGACTGGATGTTTAAACCCGTGCTCCAAGTGTGCCTATCTCTGTCCGTTGGCAGTAGAGGGAACCTGCGCCTGCCAGCTCTGCCCTGTAGACTTCTCAGCAAGGAGGAGAGCTCCTGACGCTGCCCCTTGGTCTGCCTGCCCTCGAACACCACCTAGTAAGGACACTGCAAAGTCAAGCACCGCCTCTGTTTCAGACCACCAAGCTCCCTAGACATACTGAGAAGCTCCCAGGTCTGGAAATGGTTCATGTAGCTCTTAACTGTCCTCTTGAATGATTTGGGAGCAGGAAGGGGTATGTCAAAAACCCACCTACGTCTGAAGAAGAGATTTCAGAGAAGACTGCACAATAGAACTGCTGAAGCCAGTGCAAAGCACAAGAGTCTTCATCATTTCAATTTCAAAGGACAAGAATGGTGGCCACTTTTCACACTGTTTGCTCTACCAAGGCCAGTATTTTGCCCTAGCTAGCGCGTACCTCAGGAACAGTCTTAGTAGCCTGAATCCCAAGTAGATGGCAGTATATAATGAATGAGATGCCTTTGTCTAGTATATTCTATAGGCATGCTCTGAGCTTTTTCTTTTCAAGGTGTGTGAAACACTCTCACCCTGTGGAGACTCCACACAAAAAAAGAGCAGTGTCTCACTTGTGCACTCACAGGCTTTGTCTAGCTGTAGCGACATGCGCTCCACACCATACCATACAGTTCTGGTGCCCTCAAGTCATCCAGATAAAGGCCTAGCCAGACCATGCAGCGATTTCCAGCCAGCGACTTCCACGCTGTTCTTCCTTCCAGTGAAAACCAGGATGTGACAGGGATGAGCTACTGATATAAGTTAAAAAAAATCTCTCTAAATACCTGTTTAAAAAAAACCCAACAGTAACATTAGTGTCAATGTCACACTTTGCCATCTGAGATCAACGGGAGAAATATGTGACCTCACATCAAATGTGACACCTTCTCACCTACCCCAAGGAATGAGATACTGCCAGAAGGTGCATCCAGATGCAGAACCAGAGAAACACCTCCAGGTCTCAAAGTACAGGCTGGGAGAAACTGCTTTTCCTGCCTACCCATCTCTCAATCAACCAGCTTCCTCTGCATCCAAGTCTTAACCCTGACATACTCATCTCCTCTGCCATCTCAGGTACAGAAATAAAGAAAACAAACCCAAGATTATTTCCCTCAAAATTCAAAAGGACATAAAATTTGTGCTTTCTATCAGAGGCAGCCAAAACTTCACTCAGAACAATTTTCAACCACTAAAATGTTTTACATGCACTACATACAAAAACCACTGAAAACCTTTTACATACATGGAGGATAAACACTTAAAAAATTCTATCAGTGTTTTCCTGGAAGAAGCAATGTTGGTTAAGAGCTTCCTACCAGGAAAAATGAGGATATCTGAAACTGCCAATTCTGTTGATCAGAGTTGAGTTAAGAAAAGTATCTTCATTTATATCTTTCTAAAAAAGCCTAGCAACATTCTTGCCAATGTTATACTCTGTCACTAGAGAGTAAAAGGAGAAAAAAGCAACCTCACTCCAAGCTCTGCTGTGACATTTTCTCAACTTCTAAAAAGGCACAAGCAATAATATGCCCTTCTGATATTAATATCACCAGACTACCAGTTTTAATAGTGTTTAAGGTGAAACTGCTTCACTCCATTGTCCTCGTGCATCAAAAAATCATCACTGGAGTTACTAGAAGGCTGAACATCTGCATGTTTATGAAGAAAGGAGTGATGATTAAGATAAAACCATCCCCTTACTGATCTCAGGCCGCTCTTTCAGATTAAAAGAATAAAATTAAATAATATCATAACAATAAAAAACTCGGAGCTTGCTGAGGGTGAATGAGTTCATGACAGGCAGGAACACTGATAGCTACATCCATCCAACACATTCTTCTGACAAATCACTATACTACAGGTGCACGCATATAGATTAGCTTAAACATACTGCTATGTGCTATGTGATTTCTATTTTTTTATTAAGTGTTCTCTTTTGAAGACAAATATATTACTCCATCAATAATTTCAACATCCTTGAAGAACATTGGAGAAGTGAATACTGTATACACATGCTCATGCGCTATGCGAAAATGTTGTAGGAGTCAACTGCAATTCCACAGGTCTGTTTCCTTGCAAAGAGTTTCAGCAGTTTGTTGCTAAATAAAGCCCCATTTCTGCTCCTCTCTATCACATGCTTTAGCAAGTGCACTTTTGAAAAAATGAGTAATTGCATTTGAGTCAACCTGCATGCACTGAAGTTAAGCACCGCTTAAGTGTTTGCAGGATTAGGTCTTAAGCTTGCAATTATCCCTATTGCAGCTGTGTGACACATACCCCAATGAATGCATTTCTCATCAGTTTTAATTCACGTTCTCTCTTTTGGGGGACTGAGAATGGCAAACACGAGCAGAGGCTGAGTGGTGGTGTTTCTGTTAGGCCTACACACCTAATAAACCACAATATTTACTCTCATTATTATCATCATCAATAACTGAGTTGGAGATTCACTATATGACGCAGTGATCACGCTATACACGCTACCTCACTTTAGGAAACAGCCTGGAGTTTTAAATGCAAAACTGGGTAACTTCGTAAGAGAGATATATATACAGAGAGAGACAGATATGTGAAAATATTTATACATGTAGCAGGTTCAACAGTATGTCACTGGAATGAAACCAGCAATTTCCAGTGAGGTTTTGTGGCTGGTACTGTTCAGAAGGTCACAGTACACAGTCCCAGGAGTCTCTGCTTACCTTAGAAAATACTGTTAAGAATTTACAGCTGCATGGGAATTGTTACGTGGGCATTTTATTCACTGTTAATTCCACAGCATTATTTTTGATCCAGTATCCCATGGAATGCGAATGCATGCGACCTTTTAACAAGGTAGCAATAGACAGATCTGATTAGCATTGGCTGCCTCCAACATTGTTACTGGATAAGATGCCAAAGAATATGTATGTTTTTGGTAATTGTTCACTAGCAAAAGGGTTCTTTAAATGGGAAAAGTCATCTTAGTGATTCAATACCATGGGTTTTTTCAACATATTCATTTTATTTATTATTTTAGTCCTACTTTTGTATGGGAAAGAAGAGTTTCACACTCTCATTTAGGCTTTACCAGCATTTGAAGTTTTGTTGCAAAAATCTTTACTATGCTAAATAATTTAGAGATCGGGATTGCTTTCGGTGTACATTCACCTGGAACATTATCTCCATGCTGACAATGCTTTGTGGATATAAGAGAAACCTTTCATCCTCAACCTCCAGCCAACATACATAGCACTATTACTGGCCCTGTTCACGAACTGCATGCTCAACACAGAGAGGAAAGGAGGATGAAGAGGATCTTGACATATACTGTACTGACACTCCTCCCTAAAGCCGCCAATATGACATATATCCTCTTAGAATTAAAAGAAAGTAATTTTTTTTCCACCAAATAAGTCCTACCAAAAATACTTAAAAACCAGTCAATACTACATTTTGTTTACCACTAGATCCTGCTATGACCTTAAGTATAAATCACATTTCAAGCAGGGAAAAACAGGTATCCTACTGTAATTTTTGTCACAAGATACTGAGATTAATTAAATCAGGGTCTTGTCCATACCAACGCGAAAAATGCAAACTCTTGCTGCTATATTACTAGTTGAAATTTAGATCCACGTAAGAAGCTGAATTTGTTGTCTGATGGCAGTGAAACCAGCAGTGTGTCCTAAGAGACATCATACAACTATTAGAAGACACCAATACTTAGGATTCCTTCCTCAAAAAAGCAGCTCCTAAGGTTGTAAGGATCAGACTTTTTTTCTTTGCTTAAGGCTGTATTTTACATACCTATTGACATAAGCCCTGGAGTCACAGCCCCCTACCAACTAGACAAAGCCATGGTCATCCAGTTGAATGGAAACCTGGATGCAGAGGGTAAAGATAAAGTTTGGTGCGTGCCTGGTTGTCCTCCAGGTACGGAATCAGGACATGGCCTGCACGCAGATGAAACCCAAGAACCTGAGAACACTTCAGAGTCTGATAATAGAGACATGGCCTAACTCATGGTGAGGTTTAATGGCCTTTCCTTGTCCCATCTTCCTCTAAGCAGGATTCAGGTCTAGTCTCAATGGGAAGTCACAGGAGAACTCCTTAGACTTTCTGGATTTCTTCTTCACAATGAGCAGGGATAGCTACTGAAGCAAATGCCAGCGAGAACATTTTTTCAGTTCCCTGCATTACAGGTATGTCAAAAGACCCCAAGGGATGCTAAGTCCAACACTTTCCCTTCCTACACAAGCAGCAGATGCTCCAGTGAGTAAGTTTCCTGGCGTTGCTGACTTACATGAGAATGACTGATGATATAATAGAATATAACACGGTTGAGAATCAAGCTATGAAATTTGGATTCCCATTTCTTTCCTCGTTTGCCATGCACCAGGCATAGTGTTTTCTGATCTTTATCCTTTTTCTGTCCCTTCAGCTCCCAACCATACCTTTATGCCCAACCATTTCTCAAAACACCCTTTCTGTCCCTTTTTGATTTCCCTGCATCCTTTCCCACCTCTGTGTAATTTTCTTCTTCTCACTGACTTTATTCCAACAAACCTCTACAGTTCTACTGTATGTGTTCCTCTGTTCTATACTGCCCTACGCACATATACTTCTGTACGTGATGTTGATCATTATTCTCACCATTTGACTTCCTGTAGCTTCCAACCTTTTACCTCTAATCTCATTTTCATCAAGTTTTTAAAAAGTTGGCCAAATATAGGTAAACAATATAAGCTACCTTAAAAATAATAATTATTATAGAAAATGTTAAAAATATACCACAGAAAATTTTCTAAGTATTACCTTGATATTTTGAAAAATGCGTGTTCCATTTTCTCAAAGACAAAAATGCTCCAACCAGTAGGTGTGCCAAAACCACTGTATTTGTCACTATAAGTTTTAAAAGGTTTGTAATAAAAATGGAATTTTAATTGCAAACTTTTGAAAACTGTAAATTTGGGGAAATTTTGACCAGTGCTAATGTGGAGAGTCTTAAAATTAAATACTTGCATGCTATGTTAAGAACAATTCAGTCTCACAACAGGCTGATGGAACAGAGGTTGTTTTAGTGGTGGGAATTTGAGACATTTGACACTTTCCAAAGTGAGAGCTACAGGTTCACAGGTGCTTGCATTGGGTCATGGGATAGAGACTACCCATTTTCCGAAGATGGATGCTACCATACATTTTATAGTACATGGTAGACACCAAAATTTTTTTCTGGAATAGGATTTTGTTTCTACACATAGACACATTTATACCCACAAAACCATCTTTTCTTTAATAAAATATATATTGTTTGGGGAATTGGTTTATGAACACCGGCTAACATAAGCAGCAGCTATACTCAGATAGCTTGGCAACAGAACTCACCAGAATACCCTTCCCAGCAGACTCATTCAAGTGTGGGTAAGATATCTAAACAAACCAACAGTCGCATTTCAGAACTTAAATGGAAAAGAAAAGTTAGAGACTGGAATAAAATCTAACTCTCCTGACTTCTAGTGGCATTTCTTAATCAAGGTGGTGTGTTATTGCAGCTTTCCATGCTAAGAAATAAACACACCTCATGTACCCTGTTATATTCAGTCTCAGCAATGGAATCCAGGACTCAGCTGCTGGAAAGTGAGAAATATGGTCTTAACCCTCCTGTTTATTATCCATACAGCACACAGGAAGGCAGTAGGGAACAGAAGTGTTCACCGTCACCCCCCATACTTTTCTGTGAGTACAAAAAATCAAGGCAGACAACAGAAAAAAACTGAATACATACTGAGGTGGAGAGAGAGAACAGGGAAAATGCGTATAACACAACTGATGACCTCAAACAACAAAGTTTTTCAGGTTGCTGCTGCATAGCATATGTTGGACAAGAAAAAGTCTATCTATAGGGGTACAAATATGCTAAGCCATAAACTGCAGAGGGCTTCTAGGAATATTAATGGAATAGTCCATCCCAACAAAAACACTGTGAAGCTAATAATTCGACAAGGATTTTGAAAGAAATAAAAAAAAGTGTTCATATGTTCTTTAATTTGAGTGTAAGCGGGTGCCTAATGGAAACCAAAGGGAAGTAAATGTTAACAGTAATTTGACAAAATTTCATCCTTTTTGAAGCACATTTTCATGTTTTCTCTGCCCATTCTAAAGTGTATGCATGTCAAATGTGCCTGAAGGCAAAGGCATTTTATATTATGGATCTGACCAAATAACTCCTTTACCATTAGGAATGGATCTAATAGGTAACTCTGTAAAACCTCTGTGACACAGTGTATAAATTCAGTGACATGAAACAGCATAGAAGGCCAAGTCTGGCTTTTTTATAAAGCAGGTAAGGCCTTTCTTCTGAAATAATTTTATATAAATTTGTAAAGTAATGGACTACCGGGTTAGGAAATGCATACTCTAAAGCTGCATGATAAAGATCCTGACTTTACTGCAAGATGGTGATGTGGAGATTCAGTTCTGCTGCACTGCAACTTCTCACAACACTTTTTCATAAAGCTATTGGTAATTTTAAATATGGAAAAGGTGCACACTTTTTGGAAGGAGGGGTGGGAGAAACAGGGCCTAGATGGAAAACTTCTATCGACATCAGCAGAGCTAGTCCTACCTAGCCCTCCTGCAGCTTGAAAGAGGAAGGACATTGCTAGTAGGATGGAAGAGTACTGCAGAGAGAGCAAGGCTTATCTAACTCGGTTGGAGGGTGGACAGAAAGGAAGCTTTATTTTTTCTCTAATTAGCTGTGCTTCTGGAAATATGGACAAGCAATGAAATGCTGAGTCCTAAGACATAAGCACAATGCTTGTGCAGTCATTTGGCCAAAAGGTTTCATCAGTGAGCAACCTCTTGTTTTCTGTCTGGTAGCAGACACCTATGCTATCTCAGTAGTCCCCAGTGGTTCAGTAATGAGCCGGCATTATTTCTCATTTAACAGTGTGCACTTAAATGGTCACAAATAAGAAGGGATATCGCATTTGGTGCAAAAAAAAATTCATGTCCAAGGGGGTAAAATGTGAACTACAATGAATATGCAGATACGACTTTAACTGTAGAGCTCTAATTATGCTAATTGTAATGCTACCACCTATAACCCGTGTTCGCTCCTTTTTTTGTGATTGTATCAACTTTCTTCTCTCCATTTAGTTGTTTCATCAGCTCCATAGTGCACTAATTGTTTGTACGTTAGAAAGGCAGACCATCATCAGACCATTACAGCCAGCTCCATATTAAGGCCTTATGCTTCTACCGTTGTACAAGAAAATTAGGTTAATTGGATATTACTATCACCACTACTGCTCTTTTACAGTAACAAAAAAGGGCAATACAAATCCGTCGTCATTGCTATTTTTAATTCTAGTCTGTTATGTATCCATTTGAACAATGGCACTAACAATATTCCAGTAGCTTATAATTTGAGCGGTATGGTCTAAGGAATCTGGCTGCGATAACTTTGATCCTATTTGTGTTTGTTTCTATCAAATACACATACCAGTGCATACTGTTTGAGTGCTACGGCAGGATCAAAACACAAGGGGAAAAAAATGTTACTTATTAATTTAGCAAGCAACATTGTTTTCCATCTGATCAACATGGGTTTGCATTTTAAGAATTCAAGAGAAACACCTGGCTTTACCAAGACAAGAATCTGGATTTAAATCCAAGTGTTAAATCCATCCAGGAGGAGACCACACCAGTCTAACTGCCCTGTAAAGATGGTGTGTGTCATCTGCCAGCAACAAATATTGGAAGACATCCTGCCACTCTGCGTCCTGCATGATTAGTAACATGTAAGAACTGGGTCCATGAAGCCTTTTTTTCTGTTTTGATTTCCCGCCCCCCCCCAAAATGCTCTGATACAAATTCATCTTCAGTCTACAGTCTGAAAAAGCCCTTTGAGAACCTCTCCACAGTAAATGCTCCCAAACATTTCTCTTGCAGATTTTCTTTGCATTTTATAAAGACTAGTCTTAAAAAGAAGAAAATAATATGTGAAACCGAGCTAGATTTTTCTTCATTGTCAGTAAAAAGGTACAAGTACTGCCTCAGTATTTCAGCTATTCTATAAATTATGTCTCTCTGCATTTTCTTCAGGAGTATGTAAAAATGCCTAGCTTTAGTATCTTAATGCACAGAGTACATTCTGCCAAGAGATCAAGGCAAGTTCATCCTAAAGCCCCTATCTTCAAATTCTCAAATGCCTTAAGTAAATGACTGTTACAAATATTTGGGGGGTTAGAAGTGCACACAGAAATTACCAGTAACATTTCCCCTTTGACTGCCATCGTTATGAACAACAAACACTGTCACAGTAGAAAGACAGCAAGATGACATGATACCATATAAAATGACACTACCAAAAACATACCTGTAAATGAAAGCTTTGAGAAACTGCTATCTTTTTAATAGGAAATATAGCTCACTTGAATGAATATGCAATATTGTCTGAGGGTTTGAATTAAATACAGACCTTAATAATTACCCTAATTACTTCTGTTGTGATCCTACCTTTGAGTCTACATGAAACAAACATCTAACAATTAGTTACACTTTCATTTAATCAACTGTTTTTGAATAAACGGCTGTTAGTATTTCTTTTAACAAACTTGTTCTTTTAGAAAGACGAAAGATAAAATTGTTTGTTTCAATTTAGCATTCAACATGTCATTAGTCTGGACTAACATATTTATTTGATTTTTTGCTCAGCAGCTGTAGTCCTCTATCTGGCCATAAAAGAAATGCAACAAAAGCTACAGCAGAAGGTGGAACACATTATTTGGTAACACATCTCAAAGACAGCCTGGACAAACCACCTCCCAGGGTAAAAACATACATCACGTTTCAGCTTCCAAGCCCAATTTAGTCTTCAGTCTCTCAACTGAGCCTGTCAATTAGGGTGTCAATTAGGCCTTGATCCAGCAGAGCACCGAAGCATGTGTGTAATCTAAGCATGTGAATAACCCTGTTGCTCACTGCAAATCAGGATGATGGTGATGGGGGACAAATGAACAGGGGCACCAGTTCATTCTCACATACAGCAATTACGCCACACTTTAAAATATTTTCTTGATGAAGCAACACACTGGAAAATTGTTGCACTTGTCCCCTCTGCTGCTTTTGGAGCCAGTATAAAACAGAGTTGCTGCTCATCTTCTTTTGGTTGGCAGAAAGAAGCTAGATATTCTCTCCTCTAAAACTACCTGAGAAATCACCTCCTTTCCAAAATACACCTGATTTAAAGTGGCATCTCTCCTTATAAAGCTATACAATGATAAAATAGTTTCTTATGTATAGTGCAAACAGCGGATTTTCAATATTTGACTTTTTAGTAGACTCAGCACTAGTGAGGCTGCTGCTCCTAGGTATGTAACTAGAGCTGATTCACTGTTTTGTGGCTGAGCTTGCCTGTACCTAAAATGGAGGGAGAGAGCCCTCTCTTTTTCCAAAGCACTGAGGTCTCCCGATTATATAAGTATTCCTCTAAAATAACTTTTTGCTGTTGTTGCATAGGCATACGTACCGTGTCTCCTGAAGGAAGTCTGTAGCCATTGAAACTGCATATTACCCTCCAGGAAAGTAAAAAGCATAGCTACAGCATGATATTCCCCAACTGGAGAGTCACAGAGAACTGCACAATGATGTGCCTGAGGAAGTACTAGTGGAGGTAGGGCTGGGAACCCCAAAGCTCAGTACATTTTGGCAAAGGAATCCACTGGGCTGTGGCAACAGTCTTACTCTCTGGATGCTCCCTTAGTAACTAGGTGAGAAATACAGAAGTGTCACCTTTAAGGACTTTCACCTGACCTCTTCAAAGCTTACTCCCATGACCAGTTTTAAAATATGACACGTGTTTGAGATAAACTATGCAACATGGAGCTTGCTAATGAAAGAGATGAGCCAGCCCCTGCAGACACACTTTCAATGCTAGGCAAATGCAAAATAAAATACCATGATAGCATCAATGCGCATTTTCCTCCCCGAGTCTGATCCTTAGCCTGAGATACCGACACCCTCACAAATTCTTCTATCTTAACTGTAAAGGACGTGATGCAACAAGGAATACAAAACTATGTTCAGGGTTTTCCCACACTCAGTTACAAAATGCTTCCACGCTGGGTAATACCACTCACAAAAGAAAAGGATCTGGTAAGAGCCTAATCTCGCTCCCACTGGATTTTGTAGCAAAACTTATGTGGAAACAGAATGAAACCTAAATTTGACACCAATGTTTAAACTGATGGACTCCTTTCTATAACCTGTCAAGTCAGTGATAGGTTGTGCCTTTGATTGTTACAGAGAAATTACCAGATCAGAATTCTGAATCCCTATAATAAATGAACTTTTAAAAACGTAACTCTTGCTTCTCAAACACTATGCCGCGTGTTTTGTCAGGATAGTGTAATACAAAGGTTGTGATGTATACATTAAGATTTAAATGCACTCTTTCTGAAGTGACATGAAATGTGCAGCCTTTCCAGCAATTTTTACACAAGAAAATTTAACTCATTATTTCTGTCTCAAGATTCAACCTTGGAAATATCTGAACAGCAATGTTTTTTACCTTCTGAAAACTGCTGATCCTGAAACATTTTTGCAGGTTTCTACTGAGCGGAAAAAAAGAGTTTAAATAAAAAGACTGGTATTGGCAAAAACTCTTCCATCCAATGCTTACTCATCCACACACGGCCATGGTTCACCCAAACATCTTTCCTCTGTTGAACAAAACATCTTCCCTAGATTTCTGGTTTTAAAGCAGAAGAAAACGCATGGTGGAAGGTGTGTGCAATCTATCACAGGAGAAAGCCACTGAGCCAGATAACAATTCTAAAATGTGTACAGGGCTACAACAGTTAAATCTCAAAGCTGCTGAGAAATTGCTTGGATGCTATGAGCAGAAAGTGTGGTTCCAGAGTATAATCCTAGTGATACACTATGTTCTTTGCAAAAGGTTGTGAGGCCTTGGCCTAATAAGCATAATCTCATTACACTGCAAATAAAAGTTTCCTATTTATCTCCAGATTTCAAATGAATCTAATAAGGCTTATGATACAGTCACCCAATACCCTAATCATATTTCTGCCTATCTAAAAGCAATCAGTAATTGTGTTATAGCAGAACGTGCTGACAATACCTCTGACACAGAAAGGAGAATGAGAGCCCAGCTGTACTAATTAAATTAAATGCTAGGCTGATGGAATACATTTGCTGAAGCTTGGAGAGTATGGGTGCAGAATTAATAAGCATTACAGCTTAGAGCAGGAGATGATATCATAATGGATGCAAGGTTTTGATGTGGAGAGCCTCATTCAGATTCAATGTACCATAATGTACGGATGTGACAGCTGCTTAGAGAGGTGCAGAACCTTGAACAAAGTGCACAGGAACTTTCTCTCCCCCCGCCTTCTTTTTTTTTCCTCCCCTCTCCATCCCTCCTCCCCCCCATCTTTTTTGTTAATCGCTTAGGAACTGTATTTTAATATCATCCATCAGCTCAAAAGATACTCTGTTGGGGCCACAGTTTACTATTTACAATCCTACCAGTTTGCACTGTGCTTTCTTCCCACCTTCTCCTCCTGCCCACCGTTTATAAACTTAACAGCCCTGCAAATTAGAGAAACACCCTTTGAAAATCAGTCGATCACGCAGTATGCACACGGTTAATCATGATTTTGCCTCTCTTCCCTCTTGCTTATTAATGCCAGAAATCCCAGGTGCAGGGGAGCTCCTGCAAGTGCAACGGGGGCAGAGGAAAAACCAAACGCAGACCACCTCTGTCGCTGCAGCCAAGCTACTGCAGGAGGGGTTGGGAGGGTTTGGGAATAAAGCAAAAGCTACTTAAACCGACCCAGACCCGAGCCCTTCCCCCGGCAGAGCCCCGCCACCGAGCCGCGCTCCCTCCCCGGCCGGACCGGCTCGCCCCATGCCAGCGCAGCACAATCTCTTGCTCATAAATGGCTGGCGGGGAGCCGCAGGGCCGGGGCTGCTGCGCCAGCGAGGCCGGCCAGGCCTCATTACCATGAGAATTTTGACAGGATATTAAATTTACTAATCCTGAACTTTCCGGACTGTCCCCTCACTCGCGAGCAGACAATACCGGTGTCTGCCGGCGAGGCCACTCGGCCTGCCCTCAGCATGTTTTACACCCCCCCAGCACCCCCGGCGCAGGGACACCCCCGCCTCGGGGGCTCCTTTGGAGCTCGGTTTCCGGGCCGCCGCCACCGCCTCTCCCCGCCCGCCCGTCCCCTCAGTCGCCTTCCCGCGCTTCCTGCCCGCCCGTCCGTCCGCCCGCCCGTCCGTCCCCTCAGCCGCCGTCCCGCGCTTCCTGCCCGCCCGCCCGTCTCCTCAGCCGCCTTCCCGCGCTCCCCGCCGCCCCCGTCCGGGCAGCCGGGCCTCGCTGGCTGTTTCCTCTCACCCGGCCCCAGGTGCGGGGGCTGCCCGGCTGCCGTTAGAAAGTCGAGGCCCCTGCGGAAGAGGGGGTCGGGCCGTCGGCTCGCTCGCCGGAGCCCCGCTTGAGGGGCTGCCCGCGACGCCCCGGGGGCGCCCAGACCCCGCTCCTCCCCCCCCAGCTCTTCCCGCCTGCCCCCCCTTCCCCTCAAAAAAGGCCCCTCCTGAAAACGCGGTGCCTATTAAGTTGCTGAAAACAGCAGATTTCCACTGATACTATACAGATAAAGCTGACCATTAAATCGCAATTTAACATCCCCAGGCAGCAGTGGCTGCTGACAACCTCTAAAGCTTGTAATCCCATTTAACCCCCTCCTGTCATGAGCAGGCCCACCCTTTTAGAATAATGCAGACCAAATTAAACCTGACACGGCAACAAGAGAAATAAAATCCCCTTTAGCTTAAAAGTCATGCCACAGTGGGTAACCCTGACCTTCAGCTTCCCCACTCCCTTCTCCAGGGAGCCCCCCCTCCAGACGTTGGCGTTGACAGAGACGAGCGGGGAATCGCAAGGTGGCTGGATGTCCCTGGGGACAAACTAAAGGGAATTTTGCTGGGCAATAGAAGGAAATTTCACCTGAAGGGTTTTTGGGGTTTTGGTGTTTTGGTTTTTTTTTTTTTTCCCCTCCCCTCTTTTTTTTTAAAGTCTTCCTTTAGTAATAAAAGATGAGTCCGGATCGCTCCCTGCCAGCCGCTCCTCCGGCAGCGCTGCTCCCTGCCTGGCCGGCCCAGGGGTGCCCGGGCCGGAGCCGCCCCAGCCTGTGCCCCGTTCTCCCTGCCGGGGAGAGGAGGCTCCCGTCTTCAAAGCCCATGGCTGGCATTCAGCGGGGATTTCAGGGGGAAGCTGACCGCTTCTAAGGTCCCCTAAACCAAACACAAACCCGCAAAAAAAAAAAAATAATTAAAAAAAATTCCCTCCCTAGCTCAGGCTTCTGCCCGTAGTCCATCTGCTTTGTTAGGAGAGGAGGGGAGAGGCACGGCGGGGTGAGACTCGTCCTGCATTATTCACACACTGCTGGTCCAGGAGCACAGGAGGAGCTTTCAGACCTAATCCAGGCAACAGTGGGCTCGCTACTCTGATCTCGTTTGGGAAAACAACGCCGTTCATTTGACAGTATTTTCGAGAATACTGGACTATACGGACAAGCGTTTATAAACGGCATACATCCCCACCACCGCACCAGCGCCTGCAAATGCAGAGGATGGCCTTTCACACCTAATCTACACACAAGCAGACCAACACAAATTGCTCCCCAGTTCTTCTCTCTGTTTACTGCCTGCTGAAGAAAAGAGTCAAAAGTCAGAAAGCACCTTGAAGCAGGTAAAGGTCACATTGCCGCTCTCTCCTCCGTTTCTTATTTCTTTCTTTGCGACTGTTGCAATGGGAACATGAGTCTATAGCCAAAATACAAAGCAACATATTCTTCTACCTATCCAGCTATCTATAAATATACACCTGTAAGCAGCCAGACCTGCCCTCGCCATCCAGCACACTTTCCTCAGCACTCCCCCGCCTGCCCTTATCTCTGTACACTGAACAGCATGCGAACAAGACACCTTGCAAAACAGAGCTATGCCTGCAGCAGGAGAGGTAAACTCCCGGATCGAGTTGAAAGTTTGCTGCCAAAGTTTGCGAACTGCTTGCAGCGAGCCTCTGCAACGGACCCTGTCTGCACCACACCACTGCCCATAACTCACCAAGTCACTCTCCCAGAGGCCCCACAGCAGGAATGAACTTGCAGCGCTTCTAAATAGTGGAGCACTAAAAAAGCAGGCTCATTACCTGGACACATGGCTTCTCATTACTCCATTGCTTCAGATGCCAGATCCCTTGGTGCCGCCGATCGGCTCAAAAATTTGAAGTACTCCTTTTTTTCCCCCTTTCCCTCTTTCTTTCTTTGGTTCATTCTTAAAAAAAAAAAAAAAAAAAGATGCTTGACTAAAGTTAGCTTAAATTTGTTAAGAATAAAACCGGCATAAATGTTTATTTCAACTTCCTAGTGCGGCAGTGTACCGAAGCCCAGCCCGCCCAAGCCTCTTTAGCAATGGAGTGGTTTATTTAATTTGTCAGTATAATAGAAGCAGCTGAGTGAGAGACAGAGAATGCAGTGTGGTATAAAAGAAACAAAGGCTAAAAGTACCACTATTTTGATTCCCTTTTTAAAATTACTTCCAAAGTGTGGTATCTATTGTGAAGAATAATGCTGAACAAAGCACAGTGTCTTGGCAATATTCACAGAGCTCATTCACAGAGCCAGTTCTGTCTGTACATTCAGAGGTAGAATACACTTATAAATGATGCATTGGAAGGACTATAGTTCCTATTGTACTCCCAGTGTAAACAAAAAGACAGACAGAAGCTGAATGGCATATGGGCAGCGGGGCCACACTTTATTCAACCGTTCCAGCACCATTGTGAAGGTAAAATGCAACTGGAGTTCTCTCCCCCTCTAACTTAAAATCCAGTGAATGCATTTTTGGTTAGGCTAACAATTTTTTTTACATATATATATATAAACCACAGATCTGGTGGTAATTTTGTATGCTTCTGTGGAAAAATGTTCTTTAAAGCAATCTGCAACAGAGGAAGGCTGTTGAATTTTGGAGGTTATTCCAAATGGGAGTAAGGAGCCTCTAGAGAAGACTAGCTGAAAGAGGGTCTGTGTGGTGGTTGTGCTGGCGGGTGCTTGATGCATAGAGCCAAAATGGTCTAAAAGAGCAGTTGCAAAAGCCGGGAAGGAGGCTGAGGTGCTCAGGATCTGACCTACCTGGACAAAGATGTGCTATTGGAAGGGGCAGTCTTTGTATGGACTGGAGTCTCCCCCTCTTTTCCCACCGTTGCCCCCTGTTTGTTAGCCAGCACAGACTGTCTGAGCCTGCAAATGGAGGTTGGCAACTTTGCCAGATGAGCATAAATCGCCTTTACTAAGTCAGACGGTGTCCCTGCTGAACAGTTCATGGTGAGAGAAAGCATCTTCACTGTGTTTGAGGGGAAGGAAAAACCACTCACGTGGAGGAAAGATTAAAATTAGATGTGTTCTTTCTGCCCTTGCTGTGTCAGCTGATGCCAGGAAGTTTTATGATCACTAGCTCCTCTCCCTCCCTTTATATTTTCTGCTCTCACATAAAGGCTCACGTGCTGAAACTCTGCTCACTGGATTCAGTCCTTCTGATTCATGCAGGCATGCCTGTGTCTGTGCGATACAGCGTATCTGCTGCACATCACACTCCTCGGTCGCATTTGGAGGGATTTGTGCAAGTAGTGCTAAGGGACCAGTCTGCCTTTTCCTTTTTTTTTCCTGTTGGTCCTGTTGCATTTGCTCCTTGCTCACCATGGGTGATCACTGACTGAGTTCCAGCAACGAGATTAGGAATTGCCTGTTTGGTTTTGTCTGACGGCTGTTTTGTGCTCACTACGGCTGGGGCCAGGCAGGATTTCACACCTGTTTGAAGTCCCTGGAGAATGCTCTCCTTTGGGAGCTGAGGGGGGGTCCCGTTGGTATTGGAGCCCTCTGGAGATGAGCCTGCCTGACCTGTTCTGGTATTAAAAAGCGTGGCAGAATGTGCTTTGTTCTGATGTGATGGAGACTTTGCAAGTTTCTGCCTCAGATAAGTCACTGTCTTACCAAGATCTAACACGATCATATAAATACAAGAAAGCTCCAGATGAGGATTACTCAGCTTGATCCCTAAAGCTGAGTGCCAGCCTCTCTTTATGAGTATTTATAGCCTTTAATTAAAATCAAATCTGGAAACTCTGTGTCCCTGAGTACTTTCCTAAATTCTTTGATTCTATTCACAAGAAAATAGTACTTGGATTAAAGTATGCTTGATGTTTCCAGGAAAAAAAAAAAATGCTGTGTTTTCACTGTAAGCTGCTGCCTCCCAGAACCGATGCCAAGAAACCCAGAATATTTTAGTGACTGTGCTTAGATGTCAGCATTGATTACAGATGTTTGTGTCTTCCCTCCAGGGTTTTTCTCTGCAGGGATCAAGCCAGCAGAAGAGGCAGTCAGAAGAGGATCTGCAGCAGCTGTAGTAATATGGTCAGAGCTTAATCCAAAGTCCATCGTTGGACTTCATGAACTCTCGCGCGCACCGCTGGGCGCTGGGCAGAGCTGTAGGTGGGGTAGCTAGCGGCATCACATATGGCTAAAGGATGAGGAAAAAACCAAAGACTGTGCCAAGAAAATGAACAGGCGAGTGACCAAGAGAAAAGAGCTTGGAACTTGGAAGAAGACTCAGACAGACTCACTGTTATTCAGAAGGTCTGAAGTTGTTTTTCTCTTTTCAACTTGATAGAGATTATGTTATTTTGTGCTGTGAATTTGAGATGCAGGTGAACACATTTTGCCTATTAGAAACTTATTTTAAATGGCATTCAAAAAACACAGCCGTGACATGAATGTGGGAATTCATAATTTTTTGGATGTTCTTTACTCTGTGTCTCAGGTAGGCACACATATTTTCATTCCTGAGAAATTATTAAAGAGGTACAGATGCCAGCTGGACACCGCTAAATGAGGGCCAAAAATTATTGCAGCAATAGGTGTGTCTCTAGAGGTTCATAGAGTATAGCTAGATAATACAGACTTGCCAGACACTTATCACAGTCAGTGATGAAAAACTGAGTTTCAAAATGAGCCAGCCTTTGCCAATATTTTCCAAATCAGTAAGACTCTTTCACCCCTAGATATTTCAGAAGAGGCTGCTGGATCTTCACATGGAAGGGACCCCTGCACATCTCTACACACTGGAAGGAGCTGTGTGAGCTAAGGATCTATACAGATATGTTGTTTTTATTTGGCATGTCAGTATGGAATGGTTCTGTGACTATGCCATGAAAATTAAAAATAATCTCTTTTTCAGTCACTCATATTATGACTGCAGGATTCCAATGCAGGTATGGTCATCATTATTGTAACTTAAAGTATTAGAAGGAAAGGTAAAGTCAACTCACAAGATCTAAAAACTGTCAGTGGGGTACAAGGTATTAGTTGTTGTGCTCAAGAGAGGAATGAAAATTTATGGGTTTTTTCTTTACATATAGGGACAACCAAAGATTCCTGTTAAGGTCATTGGGAGTTATTTATAACCTGATACAGGAAAAAAAAGCTTGGTCAGCTACTACACCACTACCATTCAATGTGTTCTGAAAGAAAAGATTCTTTTTACGACTTTCCAGCACTTAAATTCTTCAAGAGGTGAGTGAACACCCATAGCAGACGTTGTTCTTTTAGGAACAAAAAACTGTGCCAAGGGCAGGCAGTAGGTCCTAGGTGTTGAATTTCAGTGACTGCCCTAGCACACTGCACGTTGTATTAGGGTCCTGGTGGAAATGGAATGTTTTAAAAAAATCTTACAGGAAGAGATTTCATGGTTAAAAGTTTAATGCCGTATAGGTAACACGATTCTTAGAAATGTGTTTGTGAGGGAACATAAACAGAAACTCCTACTCTCTCCTATTGAAAACAAACTAATTGAATTCAAATTTCAGCTACTTTCTATCCACAAAAAGACCAAGAAAAATTTAGAGAAATAATTTTTTGGAGAAATTGCATGGGGAGTACTTTTGAATTACAAATACATTCAAGAAAATTATAAGATGATTGAAGATAATTCATTAATAGATAAAGACTGAAATAATTTAATACATTATTCATGATATATTATTCTCTCAGCTCCCTTGTTGATGACCTTCTGGTTACTTTTTTCTAAAGTGCTAGTGGAAGCTATTCTTTACAAATGAATATCCAGAATTCCTGACATAGCTAAAATAATAAAATGTGGACATCATTGTACAGCATAAGCATGTTTTATCTTTTGCCAGCTTCTCGCATCAGGTCAACCTGGTGTTACTTCTGATTTTTACCAGCGTAACTAAGATTAGGAAAGTGTCTTTTCACCTCAAAAGTGATACAGCTTCCACTTGTTTTCCTTTACAAATTCGTACTTTATGAACAATTCCCTCAAACACTGTTGTAAGTGACTGTAAGCTTTCAATAGTCTAACAGCATTTCTTTCTATATAGTTTTTATCAGCACACTGGTGAAGTCACTAAGTGTACTGAGGAAACACACAGTTTCAGGAGGAGTGGATGGGTGAAAGCCTGGCTTCCCATGGATTCACATCCTACATTCCCACAGCACCGTGCTGTAAGGACTCCGCTTCTCCTCCCTGTGTCCTGTGACTTCCCCTCCACAGTAGCCTTAGCCCCTCCCCAGGTCCTCAAGGGATCTCCTTCCCCATGTCCCCACACTGCAGGTCTGCTCCACTGACTCACTTTTACTATGTTTTGACCTCCCTCCAGCATTTCTTACAATGCCCCACAGCTTGCCAGATTTTTTAAGGTCCCTGATGAGCCTTCTACAGGTCACCAGTTTCCTCAGTTCCCTCTTCTGTCTCCGACCACCAGCTGAACAAGAGGCAGCCTGTCTTGTGGGGGATTCTGTGCTGCATCTGTGCTTATTAATTGCATGGTGTTTATTCACTAGTTGCAGAGGAGAGAAAATGTGTGCTTGTACTGCAGTCTTCTGTCATTGGTGAGCAGGGATTGATCTGGATTTCTTGCCTCTTCATAGCGGCTGCTTCCGTTGAAACGAGAGGCATTTAATATCTCCGAGACACTCGGTTAGACTTGGCAAAAGCTAGTAAGGACGAGAGAGAGCTGGGCACTTGAAGAGCAAAAATGCATAAGGCTACTCTTTTTAGGAATCCAGGCTAAAATATGCTTAATGGATAAATAGCATTTTCAGTCTATCAAGTATACTGACTTCTATCCATTTGTTTCTCACCTAGTTTCAACTCTGTCTTTACCATTTCTTGTCATCCAGTAAAACAGAATAGGAAAGGCAAACTGTATTTTATTTATTATTCAGTCCTCCGACCTTCAGTGGACTGCTTAGTAAAGGGACACGCACCATCCATTTTTTTGTTTTCAGTTTTCATCTTTTGTCTCTCCTCTAATTCCCTTCTGTCTGCCACTGTTTTAGGCTTTACAGTTTTTTACAGTCTTCTTTCCTACTTACATTATATTAAAGCTTCTCTGTTCTAATCCTTTCTCTTGCTGCCTCAATTCATCACTTCTTTATTACAGAACTTGGATTCTTGCCCTTTTATTCACTAACTAGCTGTTACCTTACTTTCATTTTGTATCCTTGCAAAACATTTTTCTCCTTTAACCATCTCTTTTTCTCCCTCTGCTCCTGTTTTTCTCCATTTGTTATTCCTTTCCTTTATCCTTCAGTTTTCTGTATTCTCTCCTCATCTGCCAAGCCACATTTCCTGTAGTAAAAGTCTGACCGGTAAAACATTGTTGCTACCTTGTATGCTCTATTTGCTAAATTCTTGTTGGAAAGAACATTAGGTTTGTTTCCAAAATGTCTGAGTGTTACCAGCTGCTGCATTAACATGAGCAAGTTTTCAGAGTTCTCTCTTCCACAAGAAGGTTGATTGCTTACTTAGTACAATCCAAAAGTAAAGCAAATTAATAACTGTAAATTAAACTGAGGATGATAATACCATTTTGCACTTACAAGGTACTTTTCACCCAGGTATATGTAGATGGGTAAAGGTAAGTGCTATGAGTATTACCTTTCTCGACATGAAAACTTAGGTTGTATAAGAGCCTAACAGGAGGGAATTTTCTTTCCTAAATTCCTGTTCTAACTGTATTTGACTCCCCACGGATCTTAAAAAAAGCCAAATCTGCCACAGGTAGCAGCTCCTTAGCCTGACAGACTTCTGTGTCATTCTGCTGGTATTACATGCAGCTACAGGCGAGTTGAAGATTTGGTCTTACGGGAGATGTCACTAGGCCTAGGCAGGCAGGTCTTCAGGAGCAGACACCTAATATTTGGACGTGCAGTGATTGCCAGACAGATTGGACTTGCTGCACAGATTGTTCTTCAGCGCCTGAGGGCAGTGGGTAGCATGTTTGTATCTATGCGTTTCACAGAAGCTTGGAATGGTGTGGTTTTTTAATGAATGCTGTTGCTGTTTTCTCCGTAACTTCCTTTGCTTTTTATGTTAGTTATCTTTTCTAGAATATGGACTTTCTCTCTCACAGACCGTCTACTCTAGTGCTACAATAACAGAAAATCCAGGGGAAAAAACGCTAACAGGTGTTTTCATGGGAAAGCAGACCAATCATAGAATTCTCCACCTCCTTAAACTCTATTTACTTCGGGAAAAATAATTACTTAGCAGCATTAGAAGTATTAAATTGTTAAATATAATCCCAAAGGAATCTGCTGGGGCAAAGCCCATCAGTCTTGCACCGGACAAATGTGATGGCAGGTTGGACTTCCCTGAGGCTGTGATAGATGGTAATAGTCAAAGAAAGAAAGGCATCAGAGACATTCTTCCTTGATATAGAAGCCAGTTTGATCCTAATGCAGCTAAGGATTTCACTGCAATTAATCAGTGTACACACTGAAGCAGCAAAGTAATGCTGATGGTTTTAGCGGGCCATCACCAATTATGCTGAGACTGCGTACAGTTTAAGGTCTGCTGTGGTGCATTTAGAGTGGAGTCTTGCAGAGAAAACACACAGTTTACTTCCTGACCGTGGTCTGACTTGTCTTTGCCTTGTCTCATCTTGGCACAGAAAAGAAAGGGAGCAGCAAGCATCCTTTCAAAGCAAGGATATGTTTTCAGGACATACATTGTTTTTCCCCTTACGTGCATGGAAGAGAGTCATTACCTTCAAGCGACGGGGACTTCAACCTCTGCAACGTACACTACTTGGAATTCCCTCTGTAAGACTGTGGGATGCGCTAGAGATGTACGTTCTCACTTTTAAAATTTGCAGAGTTCCCCGAGTCATTGCTATTCTTTCTGGCACACCCCTTGGCAGCTGCCTTTAGTGGTTATTTGCCAAGAACAGTGAAGGCCAAGGGTTCCTGTAAAGGTGGACTACAGAAGAGTGGTTTTGCTGAGCAAGAACCAGTGGACAATTCACCCAGAACTTTAACAGGGGCTTTGTGCCATTGATGCACCGTGGGCTTGCTGCACTTCTCTCCCTTTGTGCTGCCATGTTGGCAGTGGCTGGAGATTGTTTAATGCAGATTATCCAGGAGAGGCACAAGCACCATTATTTCCATTGTATTATCTTAAAGCTGGATTTTTGAAAAGAAAAACCTGTATTAACGCCATTTACTACGCAACAGTGCTTCAGTATACAAGTGGCTGTGTTTGGTAGAGAAGTGAACTTCAAAAACCAAGGGCAAGCGATGGCAATAAAAGACTTCTAAAGAAAGAAGTTATGTAGTTGCTTTTTTCTTCTAGAATAGGTTTTGTAAAGTTTTCCTTTGCTTCAATTAATTTATCACTGATTAGAAGCGTCATACATTGTAAAGCCAGAAAGAGCGATTGCAGTCAGCTGTTATGACTACTGGTGTAACACAGGCCGTACGCTTTGTAGAATAAGTTTTATTTGGTGTTAGGGGCAGTATTTCGTAAAACATTGAGTCTCAAAAATACCCAGCGATGGAGAATCAACCATAGCTACAGATTGTTTGAGGGGCTAATTATGTTTACCGTTAAAGACAAATATGTTATTCCTAAACTCTATTTGTCACCTTTTAACTTTGTACCCTGGTTCTTTCACTTGTTTATGTTCTAGTCAGAAGAGCCCTCCATTAGTGTTTTTTTGCTCCTTGTATTTATACTTTCAAACTGCTATCAAGTCACCTTTTAACCTTCTCTTTTTTTCAGTTAAACAAGTTGAATTTCTCTTGCTTTAAATCATGTTTCCAACTTTTTAAACATTCTTGTGGTTCTTCTTTAAATTCCCTCCAATTTATTATCCTTGTTCTTGAACTGGGGACATGGCAACCAGGCAGAGGATCCGAAAAGCAATCCCAGCAGTCCTACTTTCTACTCCTGTTTCTTTATGAATTGAACTGTATTGAATTTTATGAATTTTTATGAATTTTTATGAATTGAACTTTATGAATTGTACTGTGCTAGTACTTTCCCACAGTAGTAGACTGAAAGTTCATGTTCAGCTGGCTACCCATCATGACCCTTAAGTCTTTTCCAGGATAGTTTTTCCAAGTATGGCGGGTTCTAGTCTTCAAATGATCTTCCAGCTCAATCTTTTGTAAGAAATGTCATTTGCCACTAACCCATTTGCTCCTTCAAAGCAGAATTCTTACAATTTTAAGACATCCAGTGACTTTCTGCTGCCGAGAATCATCCTGGCCAGAATCCTGCTACTTGAAAGCCTTTGAAAAGTGTCATTCATGTTTAATGCACTGTCCTAAGCTTGAGGAAGGACATGTGCTCACTGACAAACACACTAAGAAAGCATTTGACTGAAAGCTGAGTATCTTTAATCAATCAGAGACTGGCCAGTAGTTTATTTGTGGCTTCTGCGACATCTAGTCGCTCTTTTCAGTGACTCATTGTGCCTACATAAAAGCTATCCCTTTTCTGACAGTTTCTGGCACTTCTGCCCATATGTAAAAGCTCAAGACCTCCCAAATCACTTTTCCTCTCGGTTCTTCCAAGCCCAAAGAATAATTTCCTCAAACATCTGCTTCGTAACTAACCCCTTCTTCACACATTGTTTTTGGTCCTAGATGTTCCCCGTTCCTTTTGCCTTCTGTCTTGAGTGCCAGTCCCACCAAGAGCTTCCTCTGCTTCCTGTCCTCGCTTCCCTCTCAGTCCGACAGCAGCATGGTCTGGAGGAGGACTGAGTGAAGAGAGGGTGTATAGTCGAGGAACTGAAGAAGGAGAGCATGGACAGATGCCCTTCCTGGAGCCAGCTGAAGTGGCAGATCACATCAGCACTCCCTACAGCTTGTCACTGCCAGCTGAAATGCAGCTCAGAAGAGCTGAGTGCATGTTCCCTGCCCTGCTTCAGGCAAAGACAACGGAGTTAGCTCAAGTCACACCTAGCACTGGCTAAAATAATCTGTCTCAGTTTGCTGGGACTGGGGTGCACATAAATACATTACTTTATTCCACTATGTAACCTCCAGTGCTGGTGTGGGAACAAATGGTTGGGGCTGGCAATTTCTGAAACCGGTGTTGCTGTTAGCAAAGTGCAGCTGGATGAATTTGATCAATCTGAGCTGGTTTACACGCTATACCTTTACAATTCAGCCCATAAGTCTTTGTGTGCAAATGTTTCCTTACTGGCTTAAATGCATTTGTACTTTCTGTTTAGCTTGGAGTTAAATGTATAAATTCAGCTAATAAAAGTCACGTTAAGCTCTAGTGTGTTCTCAAATCAGATTGCTGCGTTTGATATAGACTGCTGTAATACTGTAAATTAATGAAGAGAAAAAGTAACAAGAAGATTAAGTGAATGGACTATGAATGTGTGGGGATGAAATACAACAACTTTTCCACTTTAACAAAACAATTGATTTAAAACTTGTGGTAAAATTTGTGCCGTTCTTGTAACAATATCCTGTACCAATTTAATCAATGGGGTTGTTCACAAATTCTCTTCAAAGGAAGGACTTAAGCCTGCGTGTGTATGCATGCTTACCTTCAGGCATACAAACATTTCCATTGCTTGCATGCTTACGTTAAGCGTATTCTTACATGCTGGATTACAGCTGACGCTTGCAGCAATGGGCCTAGAGTTACAGCCTGGTGCTGCTAGAACTTCATGTTGTCCTCGTCTTATTACAGTGTGATAAAATAGTAGAGAGGTTATTAGTCTGAATAACACAGCCCAAAGCATTTTAATAAAATAAAATTGCTGTCTCTTCAAACCAAATGAAGTTAAAATGATTGTTTAAAGAACATCTGACTGGATTTTTGTATTTGATAAAAATAACCGATATTATAAAATATTTCACATTCTTTGTATTTTTAAGGACAAAAGGAATTCTTACCCTATAGATGAACCAGGAGATGATTTAGCCAGAATGCAAACCAACCAACATCACCACAGAAGACAGGAACCCAAATAATCAAATTGTCAGATAAACAAAAGTAAAGAGCTAAAAGCATGAGGTTACTATAAGCTATTTTCTATAATAACCCTCCCACTCCAGGAAGGAAGAGAGAAAAATCGCTAGTCTCTTTATGGAGCACATCAAATCTCATTTTGTTCTAATGTGTTAAAGTGCACACTGAAAAAGGCAGAGTTGACTCCTGGGGAAATAATGTTAAATCAGTTCAGAAAAACGAAGTTTGGAAAAATACTTTCATTTTCCTTTTAGTGTTGCAACAAATGTATTCATCTGCCTAGATAATCTGGCATTTTAAATAACTTCACGCTTAAGCTCTGTCAATTTGATCTCCCAAGGTTAATTGATTATTTCTACAACAGGCTTGCCAGGAAAGATCAGAGCACTTACATCTTTCCATTAATCCTTGCTGTTCAGGGAGAGGGTGCAAAACGAGAGTACTACGATTGGCTTAAATCTTTGCAGGTCTCTTATTTCCACCCCTCTAAAGTTGCCTCATGTCTGATTAGTTTCACGGCACAGCACTCCATTTCATTAGTTTTCACTGACATGGCATTTCAAGTATGGTCTAATGATAGGAACATCAAATCTACTTTCGAGCATCCGTCACCGGTTACCACCCAAGAGCCCTAACCCCTTTATTAAAAAGGATGATTGAGTCCAGGGTAGTAAAGGAACGGTGAGAAACGGAACTGGTTTACCGGGAGAAAAGGCAAAAAGTTTCGAAACATTGCTTTCCTAAAATTGACATTCAGCGTTTTGCTGCGGTAAACAACGATCAGCATGCGACACAGCCTCTCCCGGCTTTTCGAGAAGAGACAAGCTTTATCAGCAATAGCGTATTTGTCGCTGCCATCCTTCTTTGCGGTGGCATAGGCGACACAATGGGGGATTAACCCTCACACAAGGCAGTGTGACAACTCATCAGTTGAAAAACAGAACCTGGTCAAATGGCAGGTTTTTAACCAGCATTAAAACCGCTGGCATAGAGGATCCCTTAAAAACAACTAGACAAAAGCCCCGCTGTGGTTTGTGAGGAACCTTCATTTATTTGAAATGATGGCAAATTGTGTTTTCCTGTCTGGAAATAGAAATATTTCCAGCCCGTCAAAAGGCTGGAAATACGCAGAAGAGAGCGCTTCTTTTCTGTTATCAGCCCCTTCTCCTGCATTTCACCTCTCCTCGCCTCTCCCCATCAATTCAGCTGGCAGTTACGCCTATTAGTGGTTTCCTCTTCCTTTTGTTTTGAATGTAAATGAAGATCTGACTAGTTTAAAGAGATGTTGGTTTAAGACATGCTTAGCAGTGGGGGTAAAAGTCTCTGTCAGTGGCACTTCTGCGAAATAAAAATGCAATGGATAGAATTCCTAGCCTGTACGTGGGTGCAGAATTTGGCCCTTTGGGAACATGGGAAGGCTGGCAAGGTGTGCCAGGCTCTCCCCTTCTCTTCACTCCCAGGTAAAATCACTATATCAGGTTTAGAGTATTAAATGATACAATGAAATACTAGTGACCATCTTCTTCGCAGTGGTTTACACTTAGATCAGCAACAGCAAAGTCATTTAGAAAGATCCAGGGCACCAAAATTAAAACATGTGTAAATTAAACACATGTGAAGTGCACAATATGTGGCAAATTAGTACAGAAAATACTGAGAAATGTGCATCTTCAAGGTTTGCCTGCACACCATGATGTGACAGGTATTATTGCCCTTTGTACAATTATTTAAACCCTGTAGGAATTCCCAGTGTCAGAGTATGTCAGCATACTGTTATTAGACAAGTTTAATTAGGATCTACCCTGCTGCTCCTAACAAGTATTTAATTAACTTCTAGGCAGGGTAATTAGCTTTAGATTGTGGCTGATTTTCTGCTTCACCTTCTGTTGACACTTGGCCTACAGTAAGGCAGCTTGCTTTGCTGACAGTGTAATGGATAGTAGCTTTGGGAAGACTAATACCAAGGCTGACTAGTCTAATAAAAAAAGAGAAGGAAAAATAAAGGGGAAAGAAGATGAAGATAAAAGACAAAATAATGACTACCAGGTCAGGGTCCGAAGGGGTAAACCACCCCACCCCCGACAGGCAGACACAAAAGCCTGGTAATGGGAGAGCAACAATCTGACTTTAAGCATTTCAGAAGAATAGAGAAAAAGGTGTGACATTGAAAAATCAAGCAAAGCAAAAGGATTTGAAAAGTATTTATTTCATGTATTTCCTTAAACTGGATAACTGATGAAACTTAATTACTATTTACACAGTACTATTGAGGTGTGCCTGTACTTTTCTGAAAAAGTCTTTCCCATATAAATGTATCCTTGAATCACTGCTCTAAAGAAATATGCCTCACTTCTCATCAGCACAGTAAAGAATATGCCACAAAGTGAGCATTTAAAACAATTAGCATAGACCAAATGAACCATAGCAAATTGGTCAGGTCACCGTTTAACCCGTTGGTGGCTTCTTGAAGAGCTCTGTGATTTCCAAGGGTGTAGCTTTTGATATATGGTACGCTATTCTTCTACCCAGTCCTGATATATCATTAAAAATAATGGGACTGCATTCAGTGCCGCAGCTACAAAAATTTTGGGGCTAGAGGGAGGGAACACTCAGGAATGTAAAACCCTTTCCCTATCATTAGGACAAAAGGGTTATAATTCTCTTTCATTTTGAAAGAAGAATAATTTTTTTAAGAAGTCTTTTAATTTTTGCAGAGTGCCCCAGGTATCAAAGTGCTTGGTTCTCCCAAACCTGCCTTAGTAACAGAAATACACCAGCACTGCTCCAAAGCATTCTCTCTCGCAGAAATACTACTGCTGGCTTTTGCACTGTTGTTACAGAGCAGGCCAATGTTTTTCCAGTCAGGCTCAGCCTGATCTGGGCTACTTAAGAGTAGCCCAGGGACATTCCAATAATCACCAAAATACCGTTTGAAGGGGCACCTACATGTTTCACATACCTTTTCATTGTAACATTTCAGGTGACTTATAAAGGCTCACGTTTGTTTCACAGGTCGGCAGCAGCTCTGCTCGGCGAAGAGGCAGCACCACCCTTGAGCTGCGTGGGGAGAAAACCAGACTTAGGGCTGCAGTACTGCTCCATAGGGGTCCACTGAGGAGCAACAGGGGATGGCATGCTTGAAATCCCTCCATGAAGTTTAAAAACCTCCATCCCATAAGCTGACCATCCCCTTTAGAAGAAGGCCAAGGATTGGATTACAGTTGTGGTGAGATGGTTAAAACAATATACCTGCATTCCATTTGTTCGCGGCCACGAAACACTCTCTGGGACCACTGAAAGCAACCACCCGATCTAGGTGCTTTTAGCAGTCACTTAAACTAACAACCATCATTTTGGATAATCTTAACAATAAATAAGTTCTTATTTGGGGAATAGTGACATTAAAATAAATTCTGAAAGCTTAAATAGATGGTTTGGTTGTGGGTTTGTTTTTTGGTTGCTGGTGGGGTTTTTCTGGGATTCTTTTTTGAGATTGCAAGGGTAATACCCCTGTCACCAGCAGAGAAATCGGATCTCTTGCACCTAAAATAGGGTTAACTGGGTGATGCCTCAGCTGGCTGCAGCCTTCTTTTGACCCCAAACTCTGATTTTATGCTGTTTTATGCTGTTCTGTAGAACAAGAGTGAAACTGGAGTTAGGTCCAGGACCCCGGGAGAAACCTATGTGGCATTTTGTATGTGTTAAAGAAATCTCTGTGGAGTAAATCATTATCCATTCTCCTCCTATCTTGCACAGTCAGGTCTATTAAGAAAAAGGGAGGAACAGGAAAAACTAGTGAAAGTGTTCAAGAAATACTAAGAGCATGCAGATCACGCTTTCCCTTTCCCAGGCTGGATGAGTAGTATTCAAGTGCGCTAACTAAAAAGATTTGAGGGGTGTCAGATCAGACTTTGACAACTGAAATTGCCATGACAGCCGAGGGAATTTTAATATCTGTTTCCCTATCCTGAGGATGCTTACAGCACTGCAGCCTGAGGAGTTGGAAACGCAGACTGTCTGCCTGGAGGCACCTATGTCATTCCACAGAGATGGCAAATGTCAAAGACACTCCTGAAAGTTTTGCGGGATTTGCACTCTGACAGGGCTGCCCCACACATGCCTCCACATCCCAGCCCGCTGGGGAAGGCACTTTGAACTACTTGACTGTCAGGTTCCGCACGGAACAACAACTGAGCGACGCACAATAGCGGAAACTTGGTTTGTCGCAGAAGGATGCAGTGGGTCATTTTACACACGCAATGGTCACAGATGCCTTTTGGTCTTTCCAATCTTACTTAAAAGTCCTCTTTGTAAGTCTGAGCACACTGCCCTTCCCCTCAGAAACAAGCCTGACGCCAGTACCATGGCTGATACTGGTACTCCTATCTTCACACTCCTGTATTAGGATTGCGTGGCAAGGTTTTGGTAGTGAGGGGGGCTGCAGGGGTGGCTTCTGTGAGAGGACACCAGGAGCTGCCCCCCGTGTTGGACAGAGCCAGTTCCAGCCAGCTGCAAGGTGGCTTTTCTTTATTAAACTGTCTTTATCTCCACCCACAGAGCTGGGTTTGTTTCCATCTTACTTTCTCCCCTCTGCCCTGGTGAGGAGGGGGAGTGATAGAGCAGCTTGGTGGGCACCTGGCAGCCAACCAAGGTCAACCCACCACAACTCCCCAGGGCAATAACTACGCATGGAGGTGCAGAGGAGGATCTCAAGGGTGGGCCATCATTATTTCAGTCAAGACTTTGGGAGAAGGAGAAAGAAGCAGCAAGAGGAATCAATCACACAACACTGACGTAGGCTCTTTCATGTGCCAGTGATAAAGGAATATTGGTTAAGTCTTCAGAACAATCATAAAAATTGTTCTTTAAAAATATTTCACTTTACAAATAAATTGGTGTTCTTCAGTGAACCTTTTAGAACTCAACAGGACGAAGTACGCTACAGACAACAACACTGGAGGATGGAAACGAGCAATATGACTTAATAGATGAGATCACTAGTTCTGTAATTTCTGTCCTCCATGACGCAGTTGTCTGTCTGCCAGATGCCCATTATATGTTTTCTAGTGGAAGCATCATGCATGAGAGACGAATGACCTTCCACAGCAGACACAGATATTAGACAAGCCCTTAATGAAACTGATTAGCAGGGTTACTCTTAAAAGCTAAGAAAAAGGCAGTCTCTTTGCTACGGGGATCCAGTTAGTTTGTATAGATACGCATGTAAGGATTGCGTGCCTGGAGGAGCCCTTGGATAGCGTGATGATGGATGCCTGCCTATAAGGCTTGTAGACAGACAGGCAGCTATATGCTATACCTTCTACGTGGAGTATAATTCTAGATCCAAATGACTACTCCTATTGTCTGTCAAACATTTTAAAGCAGACAAATGTATATGGATCAGTGTTCATTATCATACATATCTATAATCAAGATGAATTACAGAACTCAAATGAGGCTGGTTAAACATTTAACTTTAATTTAATTCTTTTTCTAGAACATGAAATGCACAATTTATCTCATAACCTCCTTGGCTGTAGCTATCAGGAGCACTAATCACACCACTGTGGGATTAGAGAGAATTGGCTGTTTCTCCTTGCCTCGTAAGACCCCAGAGGTGTGATTATCTCATGGTTACCACACCCCTGTTGTGTCTCACTGCTTCGATGAAATAAATGAACTGTTAAATTGACAGTTATAAATGAAGTTCCTGCTGGCCAGCTGACTGTATGGTATTTTGGAAAAAAAAAAAAAGGAAGGAAAAAAAAAGAAAAAAGAAAAAAGAGATAGTAGGCAACAGTCATTTTTGAAAATTGTTTTCTAATTCTTTCGTACTTATTTCCTCCTGAATTCGTGGTGTGGAACTAGCATGACAGAGAACTGTCCTCTGCCCAGTGCTCCTCACCAAGCAATCTGATATCTAGGAACTCGGAAAGCTCAGCATGAACAAGCAGAAAAACTAAGCAAAAAAATATGACTGCTAGCTGTCAGAAAAAAGGCATTTATGTAGAGTGTATTAGTAGTTCAAATGCGTCAGTCACAGGAGACTGTTTGTCAGGTTACATCTCACCCAGAGCAACGTATTTGGCTTTTATCCTTGTGACAAATGATTTCTCAACTTCTGTACCGCTGGCAACCGGCCAAGAGACTAAAGTGAGTGCTCTAACACGCCACCCCCTCCCACCGCCGTCTCACCAACAGCCGCCTTCACAGCCAGAAAGCTCCCTCTCCCCCTCACGCGTGCAAACCTACGTGTCCTGGCCACGCAAGTTCCTCTGCCTGGCCCTGGGGACAGAGCAGCGGCTCCCACAGGAATCCCCCAGTTGTGCTGTTAACTAAAAAAATGTACATAGTGAGGGTAAGAACGAATGCGTTTTACTTTTATCTCTCGCTAACCTGTGCTGCTATCCGTCGGTTTTGTACTTTTTTCCCCCCGAGGCGCTGTAGATGACACACACACCGCCTGTGCCTGCAGCTGGGTCACTGCTGCTTTTGGAGTCACTAGGAGTTGCACCTTGTTCAGAAAGGCACATTAAGGGTCCCTTTGGATGGAGATTCTCGCTCTTAAGATGTGTTTTTCACCTTTTGAGTGGTTCTTCTGGGAATCCCTCCTTGAGCTGTGAGTGGCAGAACTGGGCACGGCGTTGCAGGGGAGGCAAACTAGTGCCAGCTTCAGTAATAACCGGCTCTGCGCACTCCTACCCGGTTTTCCAAAGACGGCACTGGGTGGTTTCGGTGATACGCTGGAAGGTCGTTTTGCTCTCATTACCCATCCTGCCCTACAGTTCTTTTCCACTTTCATTTTTCCACTTTTCCCCCCCCCCGGTGACTCTTTCAGGTTACCATCTCCAACACCATCTCCAGTATGGCCTTGTAACTGCCGTTGAGGCGGCAGACTGCTTTCTGCCCATGAACCATCACGGAAATGTCATCTGACAGAGTTAGGTCAGTCCCTCCTTCAGTTCGTAGCAGAATTGCCTTCTTGTACAGACAAATCCAGATCCTTTCTTCCTTTAACAGACAGATGCTCACTTACTCATGGCATCTGCCTGCCACTTGCAGAGTAAAGTGATCTTCAGAGGAGAGGAAACGATAGCCATTTCGTGAGTATTTTATGCTGACAAAGCAGCGTGAAAAGGTTTTGCTGTAAATCATAAGGCGGGGTCGTGTCTGCTCTACAACGTGCACCTTTCAGCAGGGCCAAGGAGCCGGTGCGGTGGACAGAGCGGCCCATCTGTCTATATTCTCAAAAACCTGCCTGCCAACACGGTACCTAGGCAGTCTCTGGGATTTACTATGGAAAACGGAGCTCGGGAGATGCCGTGAAGGGAAATGGGCATTGCATAAAAACTTGCAGTTCTTAATTTCCATTCAAAGGTTATGTCCCACTGTTCATTCTTCCCTTTCTCCTGCAAAGCTAGTTGCTTTCGTGTGGGTTCTCATTTGGACTCTGTCCCCACAGTAAAAATGTAAAATTTAAAGTGTTTTGGTTTGGTTTGGGGTTTTTTTTTTGAGAAGGAAAGAGGAAGGAACAGAGCAGGGAGGAAAGGACAGCAACCAAGTTAGCAATTTACCTCAGGCTGAAATGCATTTACCTTTTTTTGTAGTAAAAACTGTATTACGTGTCATTTAGGTAGCACACGGGAAGTACTGCCACGTATATTTATGAACTCTCTGTACACATGCATTTTTTGGAGCAGTGACAAATGTATCCAGCACCAGTTATGGCATTGTGCTGAATGCTAAAATATTTAAGTGCAGCTTCTGCTTGTTGACATGTCTCTAAAATACAAAAAAGATTGCGCTGTTGAAGCAGAAGATGCCAATATTATTTATTTTTAAACAGAAAAAGAAAGATATGTCTGTAAGAATCACAGTTTGCTACTACCATGAGTTTTAAAATAAGATACTAATTTTAATACTTGTTAGTGATCAAATTTGGATTGAAATACAACAGAAAGAATAACATTGTGCTGTTCAGTGTGAGAGATGAACATTGTGCATAAAGTGCTTTTTTCTTTTCTTTCCTTTTCCCCCAGTTTGCCTGTTTTGTACAACAGACGTGAAAAAAACAGGGAAAATTATAACATTTTCCTTTTGGAAACAGAACAGTTGTTTTCCATATCTGCACATCTTTATCCCATCCCGGTAAGGCAAAGTCTGGTATACTCCTCCTAGTACTGCCAACCTTATGGCAACATCTTGCTGACACACGGCTACCAAAATGTGCCGCTGATCCAAATTTATTGCAGCTAAAATTAGGCGGTCATCTCTGGAAGTCTCTAAAGCAAGCTGAAGGAGAGGGGCTTTACCAGGATAATATCGTCCTTTTTGAATGTTACTTTTTCTTTCTTACATTTCTACTTACTTTTCTTCCTTATTATAAGCTAAAATGAGATTCTCAGAGAACCTTATGACTCCAAGAGCTAGAATACAAGAAGCCTCCCTCGGTATCGGAAGGCGTGTGGTACCATGTGTGTAAAAGCTGTTGGTGCTGAGTCCGTTCAGAAGCTGCTAACGGGAATGGAAGTGGGTTGGCAGAGAAAAACCCTGCCTGAGTTAGTTTCTTCTCTTTCCTGCCCAGATCTTGACTATTAACCACCAGGATGATACTATGTCTGCGTGAGAGAACATCCCTGGACTCGGGGAAGACTGAATTAATATTGCTTTGATGCCGTGATTCCTGTTCGGGATACTGGCCCTCCCCTTCTACCATTTAATTTCTGCTCCTGAAATGATACGTAGTCAAAGGGGTATGATGCCTGAACTGGCCTATTAAAAAAATGTCAGAATGAAGTCAAAAGCAGCATTTTTGTTAGAAGTGTTCTCATGTCTCTGTGTGAAGACATACATAGGCGTGTACGTGAACGCACGCACTATATTTAATATATTTTAAGCTTGCCAGTATTTAAATCTTCAGATGAGAAATTGGAACAGTTTACTGAAGCAGAAGGCTCACTGACAGCTTCTTTTTGGAAGTTAAGAAAGTGAATTCTCTGCTGAACGCTGGCTTTTGTAGGTTTTCCCCGTGGATGCAATAGTCTCTGATCTCGCCAGGGACTGTGGCTGCCAAAAAGCTCGTGGGACTGACAGGTAGGAACCTCCCTAACTCCCACATTGCTCATCCTTGAACAGCTCATCCTGAGATTGGAACTGGGAATGTTACAGGAGGCCTCGCTTGAAGCTGCAGAAGAAAACTGGCAGTAAAATGGTCAAGCCTGCCAGTCTCTTTGGGGCTTACCCAGTGGTGGAGAGAAGCAATTCGTAGAGACGGTGAAAAAACAAAACGGAGCCTTCCTTGGCTTACTAAAAGGAAAAGAAGAAGAAAAATGAAAAGAACTTCTTTCGATGAAGGTGGCAGCCACTGAATGAGAAGAAAAATACATTTGGATCAGCGGTACGTTTTGGTAACCTTTTGTCATCAAGATATTGTCAGAAGAATGGATTTTAAATATGTGCGTATGTATGTGGTCTGCTGAACAGTGAAATCGTTATCACAGTGATTACTGGTTGCAGCAACACAGTTCTCTCTCTCTGCTCCTCAGACTTCTCCAGCGTTATCTTAGGGACAGCGCTTTACACCCACTCTGTGCAGGCAGGAATGACTGCAATATTCGGTACAAGCTGGACAATGAACCTGCAGCTCTGTGCGGCAGAGGGTTCACAGCAATGCCATCAGCAACAGTCTCGCGGCTTATCTCCGAGAAGGTTCGGCACAACCTCCCAGGGTGTTACACTGAAGAAACGCCACTGTCTTGGGGTAATTTCTTTCCGAGGTAATGCGCGGATGAAGTACCCACCAGGCAGGGGAGCTGGCAGAGGCGGGAACGCTGGAGGAAGCGGCGTGTGGGAAGACCCCTCTGGCAGCTGGGGAAGGCAGGTTCTGCGGCCAGGAGCTGCCTGAGGGACGTGGGAGGCTGGGCTGGTTGCATGGTTCCTGTTCACGCTGTGCCGAATTGTTCTAGAGATGGGGTTTGGTGCAAAGGGGCCTGGACTGATGCTGCTTACGCCTCTGTAAGCACTGCAGCTCCGTTTTAACCATAGGAGTTGGTCAGCAGAAACCGCATCCTTTCTCGGAGTGCAATTGTCTTAACGTTGGGAATTAGCACCAGGAGCTTTGCCAGTGACATCACGATGACAGTATGTCCTCACCAGCATCTAGGCGTTATTTTATAATTCTACTTTGATGTAACTTGTGGAAATGAATCTTATGGTTATTTGGATAAGATTACAACTCTTCCAATTACAGCAGCATTTTAGGACATGTAGCTGTCTCGGTCTACTTATCACTATGTTTTCTGAGGGTAATTACGCCTTGAGGAGTTAATTAGAAGTTTACCCTTATGTATTCACACATACGTATATGCAGCTAAGCTGGTTTTCCGTACATCCGTGGCATTTTGGTGAGCAATGCACAAGTAGAAAGGCATTCTTTTTAAAAGCTGGTCATTTTATCCAAAAAAGCATCAACAAATTTAATTGGTGTTTAATCGGTGTTGCCTGGTAAGTACTGAAGAGTAAAGGATCGTGAGAAAATTTGAAACAATTTTAGATCTTTGAGTGATCTCACTGATACAATAATTTAAACATGAGATTTCTGTGAAACCACTCTGTAGGGTCTTGGAGAAGCTACAACCTTGGCGTTTCACTGTTACTGACATCTTCATTTTAGCAAGCCTGCTTTTTCATAGATCTCATAGGACAGCTACTAAGAAAGAAGCATGATGAACTGCTATCTCATTTTTGTGTACTTTACTAAATTTACAGGGAGACAGAGAACTCAACTCAGGGCAAAATATGTAAAAAATGCTTAAAAAAATTTGCTTAGTATCTTCCCTCCCCCGCCCCCACAGCTAGAGACAGTGCTCTAAGAATAAAGTTCGTTATAAGATTTCTCACTGGATAATATAAACTAAGTCTTCCACATCTTCCATGCAAGAAACTCTCTAGATGACTCTTCTGAAATGAATCAACCTGTATGCCATGTTCACAGCTCTCCTGATTTAGGTATTGCAGCCCATGGAAAATTAAACTTCGATCAAATGTATACGTTTCTGCAACCAGCCATTTCAAATTCTGTGAATTGATGCATTCTACATAAATAAAAGGACCTGATTTTGTGCTTTGAAATCAGTCCTTTGCCTTCTGTTTGCTGCACAATGCCATCTGACTTCTTAAAAACTGGCTGATCCTTTTTCCTCATCTGCACCTGCTCTGCCTCAGAAATATCACTTAGGGAAATCTTGGACTAGTTCTGTCTGCTCTGACGTTAGCTTTGCCATCGAGAGCAAGGAAGACGTGAGGTGAGAAAAAAAAAGAATGTGTAATCCAAAACAAGGAGAGGGAAATGATTCATCTAAACAATCAGTGCATTTCAATTTCATCTGAAAAAAGAATGAAAAGGCTCCTAGACCAGCGTGTTGGCAAATTTCTCGCAAATACACACATTAGCTGGTATCATCAGCCTACACAGGCTGTGGACTTGCACTACCAAACCACCAAAGTGTGTGCTTTACTTTAGGTATTTTGTTGTTTTGCCTACTTTGTTGAGACCATTCAGATGTGTAAGTTTAAAGCGCTGCGTAATTTCTTTGGACTGAAGCCCTATAAAGAGATTTTATTGCCTGCGATATAATGAGACTCAGCCTACATCATCCCCAACAGCTTCCCTCATCTTTAGCTGGAGTGAGATTTGAAAACAGCTATGCCAAGGAAGAACTAGTGATTCTAAAATCACGGAGAGTAGTGGATGGATAGGCACAAAGGCAGAGGGAAAGGTGCCATTAGTTGACAACTACAATCTGACCATGTCTTAGGCTCTCTCCAGGTCTCCGCGCAGACAGCCTGAATCACCTCCCCTTCTAACTCTGAAAGACAGTTAACACACGGCGAATTCCCAGGAGGCCCACTTAAGTGAAGAAGTTTCTCTCACTGAAGGGAATTTGTTACATGAAGTTTAAAATAAATTTGTCGCATAGTTTTCCACTTTTTAATATTGTTGCACGGTGTCAGCTTCAAAGGTAAACCGTTTTGCCATGGTTTTCCTACAATTTTTTTCTAGAAATCATCTCACTACAATGAAGGGTTTGGTGTGTGTCTGTGTTCAGTCTCTGCTTCCTGGAATTGCTCAGGTAAGCAGGGAAGTCTGCTGTGTGCAGAAGTGAGAGAGACGTCTGGGTTGCCTCAAACTCCTGAGGTTCCACCTGGGAGGGAAAGAGGGACTCTGGTCTCTCACCGAGACTGACATCTCCAAAGTGTTTAGACTTGACCAGCCGTGCTCATCATGGCTGAGGTGGAACTGTGTAACTGTCTCCCCGGAGATTCCAGGACTGAGGACTTCGCACTCCAGACCTTTCCTTGAAAGGCAGATCTCAGGAGGTTAGAGCAGTGAACAGGGAGGCCAAACGGAGAGAGAGAACTGCCTTAGTGCAGGTATGAGTAGTGAAGAACTGCTTTCCCGAAGGGTCTTGCAGGAGTAGGAAAGGGAGAAGGGGGACAAGGGCGATAGGAGCATGGCTGTGTACAAGGAGAGGTTAAACAGACTGGAGCTCTTTTGCTTGAGAAAGAGATGATTGAAGAGGTTTATAGATCCGGAGTGGAAAACAGAAGCTGAACAGAAAATGATTATTCTCCATTTCTCTTTATACAAGAACTAGGAGGAATCAATTAGGAGGTCAGGGACTAAGTTCAAAGTAAGCAAGAAGGAAATTCATTTTCATGCAGTAGAGAGAAAGAGTGGGATGCACTGCCGGAAAAAGTGGTTATGCAAAAGGTCCTTGGCTTCAAGGATTAGAGAAGATCATGAGCGAATAGTTTTGTCGAGGAGAATTACATTTGAGGATCCCTCTTCTGGCTTGGGGTATCCCTGAGCCTCTGATTTCTGGGAGATAGGAGGGCGTGGGTCCTGTGTGTGTTCCCCTGGCCTTAGGAAGAAAGGGCTCCAGGAAAAGGAAAATGAGGAGAAAACGGTGGGAATGACGGATGGAAAAGGGAAGGGGAAGGTCACAGGATTAAAAGTGTGCAGCTGGGGAACCAGAGGGGGTGCTGAGCACCCTGACAGTTCCCCACTCCTCCCTGGACATGTCTGAGGTGCCAATGGATGTTGCCCTGCCCAGAGGCATGGGAGCAGAAACCGGTCCCTCTCAAACGTCCTCCTGCTGACGGTGGGAAAGGCCAGCTTGGCTGGGGCCGGGAGGAGGTGATGAGGTGGTCTTGGGGACTTGGTGGGAGGGAGAAGGGTAAGAGCTTCACGACGATGGTCGCTGTTGGAGGCAGGGTCCTGGATCTGAGGGTCCCTCAGGCTGACGCAGTACAGCTGTTCTCAACCTCTGCACCACCGCACCTGCACAGGCGCTGCGCTGGCTGCGGGGCTTTTGATGGGGTGTCTTCAGGAAAGCCGAAAAGCAGTCATGAGATTTGACAGAAAAGACAAAGAATCAGGGGAATTTAGGGCTACAGCTGAAAGGTGGCACTATTCCTTTGAACATAGTTTTACATTCTCTAAACAATACATTCATAAATAGAATTTGTCTTTTCCCTAGATGATGTAATGTAGGCTTAGCCTTGTATTAAAATGATGTATCTGCTCTGCTCTAATTTATCTCTTTTTCTTGTTTCTCAGGATCATTTACCTCTGCTCTCCCTGAGGTAGTTCTCGAGGCCCCCCTCCTTCTGGCCAAACACAAGGAGATAAAATCTTTTTTTTTCTCATGTGCGGAAACAGGTGTTCCTCTTGCTGTCCGGAGGAAGGACCACTTACTCAGAACTTCTCCATCCTCCTGTCATCAGGGATCAAGCCAGGGGCACGCAGAAAGATGGAGCTGTACTCCCGTGCGTGTTAGAAATGATTTTACTTGATAAGTGTGAAATTACATCTAATTACAAAGTTAATGTAAGTGAACGTAATCAGATAATTACAAAGGGTAATGACATGATATTTACAACTTATAATGATCTTGTTATTATACTGTATATAATGACATTATCAAAATTCTTTCTGAAGTTTTCTCCCTCTTTAATTGGTCTTTCTATATAAAACAAATCATTTTAATTTTTTATAATGTTCTGTCTGAATCCTTTACATTCTAACATAGAGGTTTGAAGCCTTCTTAAGTGATTTGGTAATGTTATGGCTATTTACTTAACTATTTTTTACAAAAATAAAAAAAAAGCAGCAGCTCTTTTTAAGGTGTGGTGCAAGAAAGCCTTTGAAAAAGTCTAATTTCCATTCTTTTTATTGCACACCACTTGAAGAAAGGAGCAGAATTGTTAATAGGAGGCAGCATGTGGGCGAAGCCCTACCTTAGGTAGCAAGTGACCTTGGGGCTATTCTCTTGGGCAAGTCATTTCACTTTTTTATGCCTTGGTTTCCCTATCTGTAAATGGGGAATGATGACATTTCATCTCATCTGTGAAGTACATCGTAATATACAGACAAAAACTGACAAATATCCCAAGGAAAGGAAATTAAGAATTTACAGAAGGAATGAAGACAGACTTTAATTGGAACGAAGGCCCTCCACTTTAGCAAACACCAGGCTTGCCTAATTTATGAATATTGGTGCATGTCCCCTACCCCCTTCACACAAAGCTCAGATAATTGGTCTTTGTTCGGGGAACTGCCTATGGGTTGGAATAACAGCAGGAGCTCCCTTTGTGAGTGCTTTGGGCCCAGCTCCAAAGGTCCTCTCAATACTGGTGTATTCAAGCCTGCTGCAAACACGAGGCCTGATTCATGTCACCCATGTTACACCACTTTTATGCGGGTGTAATTCCATTTAAAGCGATGGAGTTGCTCATGCAACGTAACACTGAAGTAATTCACCCAATTTTAGTGAAATTACTCTGGCATAGAACTGAAGTTAAACAAGGACTGATTGGAGTCTGTAGGGATTGAATCTTAATTATTTTCTGAAGTCTCCTGGGTATAAAATGCTAGTATTCTGACCTGTGAGCATCTGACACCTTCTCTGCATGGAAGCAAATGATCCCAGCAAGAAGGCCAGTGCTTTAATCCTTCTCACCGCTGCCTCATGATCCCTTTTTACGTTAGGATCAAAAGGGCCAAAAAGTGGTTGCTAAGCTTGCCGACAGCACAAGGGAGTCCTCCAGCAGGCCAAGCCTCCTTCTTCTCTGCTCTGGCTGGGTGAGCCCAGGGCAGTTCGAACACAGTTGAGGCTCCATCAGAAAGGCTCTAACCAAGTCAGGTTAGGTCAGGCTGGATGGGGCTCTGGACGGGGCTCTGAGCAACCTGATCGAGTTGAAGGGGTCCCTGCTCACCGCAGGGGGGTTGGACTACATGGCCTTTGATGGTCCCTTCCAACCCAAGCCATTCTCTGATTCTCTGATTCTCTGATTCAAGTCAAAGACCATGCCGCAGCTCCAGAACAGTCAGCATAAGCAAGCAGCTGCCCTTTGGACCCAGAGGTGGAGTCCTTCGAAGTCCACGGTAAGCATGGCGTCCCTCAGTGCCTTCCCATTGTTAATGACAAGGATAAGATATGCAGACGCTCCAGCTTTTCAACTTCCATTAATCATTTTACATCTTTACTACGGTGTATTAAAGAAGTCTGTTATGTAATATAGCCTGTGCCGGAGATCCCAGCAGCTCAGGCAGATGAACAGGAAGCAACACAGAGAAAGAGGCTAGAGAAAGCAGAGGTGCTTGACTTAACCTGTGCTGGATGTCCAAAGCGGAAGCGGTCACCCATGAACAGATGAAGCGATACCACTGACTGGGTATGGCTGACTGACACTAGCCGGCGTAGGGCTGACGTTGCCCGTGTAAAGCACGAGTGGGCACAGCATTAAAAGGAAGGAGGTGAAGGGGGTCTAGATGTGGCCGTCACCATTCTGGGGTTGCTGCTTGGGTGACCATTAGGTTGCCTCATCCATTAGGGTTTTTCAGCAAAGGAGGAAGCATGCTTAAGAGCACGGAAGGACTTAAACCACTGGAAATTACAGACTTAAATCCTTAGATCCTGACTGGGGATCATTTCTGCATATGGAACTGGATATGAAGAATGAGATTGAGAAAAAGAAGGTATGGATGTTTTATCATCACAGAAGGAGGGAAGGTAAAAAGTGAGACAGTCATGCTCAGCAGGAAGAGCATTTGAAACTCTGGGCCTGCTTGTTTCCTTGGGGATTTTTTATGATAAATTGAGAGCAGCAGCCGAAGAAAAAGATATTTAATTAGATTCTGAAGACAGAATGCTTTAGAAGAAGGTTGCAAATTTGCAGATATTCTCTTATGTCAAACACCAGTTTGAATCCAGGTAAGTTGTGGAATCTGCTGCAGTATAATCCCAGAAATATCAGACTAGGAGAATGTGATCTTGTGTTGCTGACGTACAAAGAAACGGTATTAATTCTAATGAACAACAGAAGAGTGCTTGTATGCAACCCAGGGAACACAAGACTTCCTGGAATTAATAATTCCGCCCCCCCCCCCCCAATTATAAACTGTAGTTTCTATAGTTTTGCACTCACAGCAGGTTATTAAAGCAGCAGGCTCCATGGATTTGATCACAAGGTACCTTCTTCTGTGGAAGGCAGGAGAGCAGGCAATGCTGTCCTTGTTCAGCAGCCCAACATAAGTAATACCTGAGAAAAGAATATACCAAGAAGACAGGGCATGTTTGATACAGACTGCCCACCTGTATCCTCTGAGGCCACTGACACGCAGGCCTGGTCACTGAAAACAAGACAGTGCCTTCTTTGATGACTGAAGATATATGATGTGGTTTATCCATTGTGCAAGTCTCCTCTGGTATAATGTCCAAAATGGTTTCCATCACAGGAAGCTACACCAGCTTCTTCACGTCTCAGAGTGGACGCAGAGGGTTTCCATTTGGGCACTGAGATGGGAGTCATTAAGAAACATGCAGAAGAAAGGATGAGAAAGAATAATTCGCAGGAAAGGCCATTCCAGATTTTCTGCACACCTGTGGGAAGCCTGAGCACCTTTGAAACATTTAACACACCAAGATGCAGTGGACTCAGTTGGACAAGAGAAGAGACATTAAAAAAGAAAGATTTAAACAAACCTGAAGGAGGGCCCTACCCTTCCTAAAGGTCTTTTATCCTAGATCATGAAGCGTGTTAGAAAGGGGCTAAAGCCAGCACTATTTCAAAATCAGAAGTTCACAGCGCTTGGCAAAATCTGACAGGTCTGCAAAGGGATACAAAGGGAATACACTCAGCTGGAAAGCCTGTTCAGTCCAGGAACACAAATGGTCCCACCAGTTCATTTGTGGACACAAGACGAGCATCCAGTTTGACCAGGAAGAAGGTCACGCTACTGAGGGTACAAACTACTATCATCAGCAGATTAGCCGTAGTGCCTCTCTGTGCGTTTACTTACCACCAGCTGCCTAGGTGGGGTACTGAACATTGAAAATAGCGGTTCCAGCAGTTAGGAAGGTAAGCACTGGTGCTGGCTCTAGCCATCAAATCAAGGAGAAATGAGACCTGAGGGGGGATGCCGCTCCTAAGGCAGTTACAGAGGTAAGGGAGAAGGAAAAGACTGCTGTACTGGAGGCTGAGGGATGGCTCAACAGAAGACCATGCAGGATACTCTTCAAAGAGTAGCTTGAACTCTCATTACGGTTTTCAGGAAAGTCTCTCAAGAAAGACTTGAAGATAATGGAAAAGGAGACAAAATTCAGAGGGAAACAGTGCCTAACACAATACCCTTCTTTGTCTAGATTCTCTGCCTAAGAAAATGTGGTGGCCCTAACCCACTCAGAAGTATGAGGCTGAAGAGAAACTATGGGTAGAATTCCTCAGGAGAGACCTAGTAATTCCTCAGGACAGACCTAATAATCACTTGTTCAGTAATTTCTTTGATGAACAATCCCCAGAACTGGGAGCAAGTTGTCCATATTTATTGACACAAAAGTGTGTGGAACCAATGTCAGGGAGAAAGCTTACATGATAGTTTACAGCATAAATCAGATTAATTCCTAGGAGCAGAAGGAAGTCTAATTGGAAAAGTGCAAGACCATGCGCACAAGTCCAACTAATAACCAGATGTTATTAGCTATATAGCAAGGAGTCAGACCTGTCAGAAGCAGAGACAGTGTCTACTTAGGTAGAAGAGAGGATGTAGGAGGAAGGGTAGTATGGAAAGCCTCTAAGTCACCTTTATGATGCAGCCAAGAAAACAAGACAAATGTTATGCTAGCTGTTAGGTTATGTGTTTCCAGTGGAGATGGAAATGATGAATGCCATTGAACAAGATACTTCTATGATAAAGAACCTATGTTAAAATGAGGTGAGTTCAAGTTTTAGTAGCTACAGAGAAGGTTTTCTACAGTAATCAGGGGAAAGGACAGCCTATTTTGCAAGAGGAAACAAAGAGCTCCATTTGTTTAGCCAAAGGAAGCAAAGGTTGAGAGAGGGAATTGTGCTCCACAGATATGTCAAGAGAGTAAGCATCAGAGAAGAGGAAAAGTATTTAACTAAAGAACAATATTGACATAAGAATAAAAGGCTGTAAACTAGCTAGGAATACACTTGGACTAGGAATTACAAAACACTTGCAAACATTAGAGCCATAGGGCTTGGGAACAATCTTCCAAAGGAGCTGTGTGGGCAAGAAAGCCCAACCACTTTCCAGATAGAAACAGATCAGTTCGTGAAATAAAATCTGCAACACGATCAACTATGAGAACAGGGAATTTGATTTGATGGTTCTGAAGGCATCTTTGGATCCAGTACTAAAACATAGATGCCCTATGTTAATATCTAACCTTATGCCTCAGCTTTATCATGTCATAAATGGGGATAATGCTACTAACTTATCCCACATGATTATTTTGAATCATGTCTAGAGTACCAAGTATAGACATTTGTAAGCATTAGCATTGCAATTAGGAGGTTCCAGAGAGGCACCAAACATTCAAAGAAAGAGTAAGAATTGTGTGTGTATATATAAATACATATTTGTATCATACAGTGTATACAGTTTATAATGTATTTACTTACAATTTTAATATACTTAATATTGTATTTCTATTTATATATATAATATATAAGATGTTGTGCATATACTATAGTAGTTATGATATAAATATATAAGTGCTTATACCAGCTTTTTTGAAACCACTGTCTCCTTTATGCCCCACAAATACTTATCCTGTCTACAGTTTCCAGAACCCCTGAAAACCTGTTATAATGCTTTGCTCACACCTACAGTACTCTCTTAAAAATACTGGGTTTAGCGCTAAAAATCACTACAGCAGGAAGAAAGACTGACAGGCTGATGTCACTCAACATTCGATGTCTTCAGTATCATATTGTTCAGGACACAAAGCTTGCAGGTGGTGGATAAAAAAAACAAATCCAAAGCAAAAGGGAGCTACTGTCACATTCAGTTTTAGTTCATTCTGAGCAAATAAAGCTCGCCTCTAACCTTTCGTGATAGTCGTGTGTAAGCAGAGACCAGCTGACACTGGCCAGAAAGGACAGACTTGGCCAGTTACCGCAAGTCTACGCTTTTCTGACTGCATTATTTATGAGAATATTAATTATAAATGAGAAGCCTGCCGAGTATGGACAGAGAGCCGTGAGAAATGGAGAAATGCCTGAAGGAGGAACGTGATCAGTTTGAGAGCACTCCTTGCTACCGAGCGTGGCTCAGCGCTGAAAGGTGAATACCGGTGATTGCTCTCGGTTCAGCCCTGCAAGCTTTGCCCTGTCACCGAAGAGAAAGGAGCTTATCAGTTTCCTGTTGCTCCCAGGTATGTTTCCTCCTGGCAGGGGGGTTGTGCATCAGGCCTCCTCTGACAGCTCTCCGTTTTGTTTCCGACGTCTCTATTAGCGGCAGGATTTTTTCCCTGCGCAGTTCTAGTTTCAACAGGTGCCAGGATTTGAACTGGTCAAAGTACAAAGATGCATTCATTCCTGAATTGTCACTATCACAGCCATAACTATCAAAGTGTTGCCATGCCACTTCCTAGGTCAATTTATGGCATAAATACCCTGTCAAAGGCACAATGATTTATTCATTCCTCTCAAAGATAAGTATCATATGGTGGGACTCATTATATGATTGATTTCAGCTTATTTGAATGATTGCATTGCCGATGGTGGACGCAAAGGGAAGCATCAGAGTTCTGGGAACCAGACACATAACACCAGTGTGCTTTCCATGGGAGCACTTTCACTCGCACGCTAAATCTCAGGCTTCAGCTGGGTAATTCATGTCAGCTCCAGTAAGGCTGCCAGACCCCCTTAAAAAAAAAAAATAAATAAAAATTCAAAGCCAGTTTTGCTTAAAACCGACAGGAGACTTGTAAGGATCCTTGGAAATGTGTGCCTGTCACTCCTGATCTCTCTGACGGCAGTTTCACTAAGTGCCTGCCGCACTCGGACGGCAAACTTCAGGGAACAGAGCAGCCTGGGAGGAACAAAACCTGCGTGCTTTCTCTGGCTGTTGTCAGTCCCAGGTCTTTGCGGACGGCAGGTGGAAAAGCGAGTGGACGACCTTGGCTCTGCCCAGCGGTCGCAGTGCCAGGCACCAGCACGTATTTCAGCGCGGCTGGAGCCTTGTGAAGACGTAAGCGGAGTCAAACTTCGGATTGAAATGGGAAGATGCGTCGTTTGGAGACAAGTGGAAACTTTCTTGTATAAAATACAGAGTGTCTTGAAAGGTGCACCTGTATGGCACATGCAGCTTTACTGTATGACTGTCAGGATTTGGTTTCCCCACGGTAATGCTTGGTGTTTTGAAAAATCTGTTTTAATGAGCTGTTCTGCAGCAGAAAGCCAAGAGCTATTTTGATGAACCCATGAATTGGCTATGTAAATGAAGTGCAGTGTCCTACACACCACTTCAGCCCTTCACAACATCAGGCTGTTCAGAGAGCGGCTTCTTCTTGGACGCTGAGGGTGCATCTAGGTTTACATTTGAGTTGAGAGCGGCAGTGCATTACTGAAGTACATCTCCCAGTCGCCTCCACCTTGCACCTTGTTTTGCGTGGTGGAGCAGCCTCAGAGTAAACAAACTGGCCTCCTTTCAAATGGAACTAAAGTGAGAAACCTGCACCTTGAGAACATCAGGTTCTCAACACGAATTGCCTTACTCTGCGGAGGCCCGCTCCCGCTCCCCCGCGCTGCCTGCTGACAGGGACGTCAGCCCCATGAGGCCGGTCCTGTGGACAGCACGGTCTAAAAGAGTGGTGTGACAAAAAGGCCCCGCAGCCCAACGCTCTGTGAAAACTGCACACAGCATTTTCCTTAGCTTTGCACACAAACACCGCCACTGCCACAACGGAAGTTTTGGGTAAGTGTATTTACTGACCCATTCTTAGAAGTGGAGCTGAAGCGTGGTTTGACTGCAGGTATTGGTAACAGCTCTGCCATCGTCCTTTCTGCCTTCATGGAAAATCCCTGCAGAATCTGGTGGGTTTTAGAGCTGCTTCCCAGTTTTGAGAATCATTAAAATGCAACGGAACTGCAGTTCAGTTACAAAATTCCCTTTTTAAACTTTACCTGTGTGCAGAAAAAAATTCAAAATGTAACCTCTAAAGAACCAATAGCAAATGAATGACTGCCTTTTCATTTTCTTTTGTATTTTGTGTTCTGGACCTGTTTTCTTAACATTTCAGGATTACAAAACTGGATAGTAAATCTGTATAGTTTAAAAACTCACGAGCAGTTTCTCTCTCATGGGTGCCTCTTCCCAGGTGCCCCCCCGGCGGCACCCGTTCTCTTTGTACTTGCAGCAACAGTTCAGTAGAGCCCCTGGGAATAACTGGGTTCAGCTAGCGTGAAATATTTTGCAGAACCACATTTTCTCAAGTTTAAAGGGTTAACCTGCTTAACTCGCAAAGCGATCTGCTGGGTCTGACACGAAGAGACTCTGCCGCTGACACATGCAGCAGGCGACAGGTTGCTTTATACTTGCTGTTCTCTGGACCTTCTGATGACATTGGTTTATTTTCATCCCTCTTCCCCCAGAGCAATGGTAAAAATACAGCTTTAAGTCATGGATAGACATATGCAGGATTGATGTGTTTTACCTCATGGACCGTACAGAAATATTGATGTGGTTCTATCTGTTCGGTCTTGAACCAGTTATTATAGCTCCAGAGAACCCTGATATTAAGCTGCTCTTTGAGTCTTATCCAGGCATAATGTGCTGTTCAATTGAAAGGCTGGCACTGTGAAGAAGATGCAGAGGGTGTAATCACAGCCATTACAGAGAGCCATCAGTGGAGCCAAACCTACACTTTCCGCAGTCAGCAGTAGGCAGCTAGATGAAAAGGAACTATTAGAAACCAAACCTAGCACTCGATGTGTAATAAATGGCCAAGAGAAAGCCTGTTAGGGAACTGTTTCTGCAAAAAGGCAAAATGCTGCCATATAGGAAAAGAAAAGATTCGGTGCTAGTTTAAGAAGGTCAGCTTTTCAGGGTAAACTGACAACACTGATACTGGAAAGCTGCCACCTTTACCATCACCACTCGTGTCTTCAAATTCTACCCTCCAGCCTTTGTAAGGGGCCAGAGTTTACCAAAGAGGTGTCTTCATAATCATCCCTTCTCCCTGCTTGCCTCATTTTTTTTCTTTTCTTTTTTTAGGAGGTGGATTATCTTTAGGGTCATTTTTAGGTCATTTGTATTCAGTGATTAAAAGAAGCCAGAGCATTCTAGGTATTTCTGATGCTCCCAGTGGATTCTCCCTCTCTGTCCTCCTCCCTGCCAGCAGTGCTTAGGGCAAGTGCCGTTCCTCCCGCCTTCTCAGCATGGGGAAACATCAGTGACGCCCTGGGCCGAGTCTCCGCGGGGAACAGAAGAGGTCAAGAGCAGCGTTAATAGTCACCTGTGAAAAAGAGGAGCAATAGCCCGTGAGGCCAAGCATCGTCGAAAGTCAGTGTTTCTGAGAAGTTTGCATTCATTCACATCCTCTACGTGAGGACCTTCTCCACAAGGGGCTGGGAAACATCTCACCAGGTATTTAGCCCAACCCTCCGTGTCAGGCATATTTTACGCTAAACTGAGAAGCATTTTATTTAGTGCGTTCTCTAATTCTGGCTTCTTTGATGCTGAGGTCTCTGTGAGTCCTATAGGGGACTGAATTTATGATAGCCCTCCCTGTAAAGAGGTTTCTGCCAGTTTTAAACAGTTAATGGATGTAAACAAAACATCCTCATAGGTGAGAAACCCTTAGAGAGGTGAACCTTCCCACTGGCGGGATCCTAGGGATCTGGTTCAGTGTGAAGGTTTAGGGTGGGATAAAGAGAAGAAGAGAAAAGGGACAATACAGAAAGCGGTGAGGGAAAACCCCGCTTTTGTGATCCTGGAGCAGCACTAACAAGGCAGGTACTGCCCGAGTCCCGTTTTGTGAACATAACGTGTCATCGCCCGCAGCCCATACACGATACTGTACGAGGCTTACAAATTATTATTTTTTTTTCTTTTCTAATCACTTCCACATTTTTGGGGGGAGTATGATTCAAGACTCAGCACTAAGCGAGTGCGCAGATATGCACAATGTATTTCAAGAGCTGATCTTAGAACTGCAGGTATAATTAAAGCTAGGATTCTCCAATGGCCTGTTACGTAACCTATTTTCATTGAAATTCATTGGTATTTGGATAACCACCTCCCTTAGGCTTTCTAAAATATCCCAGCAGATCTATGACTGAACATTGGAAAGAGCACCCTCTGAATGCTAATAAAATGAATCTAATCTTCATTAAACAAGCGGAAAAAAAATAGTGGCTTAGGGTTGATACTGCTCAAAATACTGTAAACAGAACACATAGTTATTAAGAGGATTATGGTAAGCTTACGTGAGAAGAGTAAAAGCAGGAGTAGAAACTGGAGTCTTGGGCTGAAATAATGGCTGACATTTCTAGAGGTTTATGCGTAGTGAAATAATAGATTTTACAAATAACACCCCAGATATCCAAAGGAGCTCACCCCAAAGGAGTTTAACTCAATTTCTGTAATGAGTTCATTTCAGTAAGCTGAAGACCCCTTGAAGTTCTTAAAAACATTTCATAATGCAACTCAGATAAGTGATTTTTATGTACAGCAGCACTCCCTGTACACGCAGACACATTAGTTGGCATAACCTTTAATATAAGACCAAATGAAATTGTTGCCAATTCAGGTCCTAAAATACTGAACCTTCACATGATTTTGCAGGCTGAGTTTCAGAAAACTTTCATTTTCTGAAGTTTCAGTTTATTTATGAATTTTCAACAGTAAGCAGTTTATCACCTCTCTTACGCATAAGCCCTACTGGCTCCTTAAGTATTCATATTTTCTCTCATTTGCACAAGACATTACGGGCTGGCAGGCAATCTCAGGGCTGACGTTGGTTCCACACACAACCTTGCAATCCCTAAGGAAGGATGTGGTGCTTCTCAGTTTTTATACGACACCTGGATGGTCTGAGGGCTGACCTATCACGTGGGACACCAGCCAGTTCCCTTTCCTACCTGAAGCACGTGAAATCCAGTTCACCCTGTGGGGTGCTCTCTTCATCGGCCCAGTGAGGTATGGCTGTTTCGCTTCCCTCCCTCTCCCATCCAGTTTGCTGAAGACGTTTTTTGCACGGAAGACCTTCTCGGTTGGAGCGAAGGAATGGGACTGAGCGTGGCTTTCTGACCTAGCGGGTACAGCTTGCTCTGGAGCAGGCTAAATCCCGGGGTCCCAAGGTTTGCTGGTGCCTTTTATCCGATGCTGGTTGTAGGTAAAATGTAAGCATGTGTGTAAGAACATACGAGACCAGGGACTAGCAATCAGCTTTTCTGCCTCCCGGAAAATACCTTGTTTACTCCCACACTCCTTCTCAGTCAGTCTTTTACTTTTATGTGTACAAAGGAGCTGCTTCCACTGGAAAACTCGAGACAGCTCCTCCCACTCCCTATATCCACTCTAGAGACACTTGTATTCCCATGGTAAGGCCTTTTTTCTGGAGACTGGCTTTTGCCATGTTTTGGGGTGCATGCTCTAACCACCATTTTCACTTTGTAGTGACAATGACAGCATCTCTTGGCTCCACATTGTAAAGAATGAGCGTGATTCTTCCTCTGGTTTTCAGACCCCTTTCCAAGGGGAAAAGCAGTATGAGCACACACTGAGCTGGTAAGGGCAGGAGTTTCTGATCACGGCACTCCAAAACTCATGCCTACTTGTTCCTGAAGTGAGGGTGAGGAACACCGGAATAGAGGGGAGCCTTCCAAATGTGGGGCGGGCAAGGGATGCTGCTGGAAAGAGCACTGCTGGGAGACGTGGTCGTGGTGGTGAGGGGGCAAGACATTTCTAGAAGGTGGTCCCAGTGCAGCGAGCCAGGCTGTCATCAGCACTGCTTTGCTGGGGATGGTGCATCCTGCCTGCGTTTGAGGAGACTGATATTCCAGGGTAGAAAAAGTTGTCCTTGCTTCTTTTGGTGAGCTGCTGGACAAGCTTTACCAACTCCGTACAGAAGGCTGTGCCTGGTAGGCTTTTTCAGTCACGTAGGGCTGGTAAGAGGTTGCAGCATGTTACAAGTTAAGGGGCAAAAAGGAACTGGGGAATGAAGCAGGTATAGCAGCCAATGAGATGGGTAAAATACTGTGATATGTAGCACGGGCACAACATGTGCCTCTGTGCAGGATACAGCGCTCCAGCCTCATCACCCTGCTGCATGCCAAACGAGTCACTCTAATTCGCATTTGTTCATTCTGTGTGGTGCGTACACAGCTCACACATGCTACTTATGCACGGGGTCAGGGCAAACAAAACTCTCCAAACTCTTATGCCCTCCCTGCTATAGTAGGAATTAGGGAGAAGAGTTGACAGTGTTAGGTACCCTCCCTTAAGAAACACCTAATCATTCTTGGGAGGATTTGGAGCTGGTATGTAATACCCTCTCACTAGCCCCTGTTTACACACACAAAATCCAGCCTCTGCTCATAGTGTCCATGGGGCTCCACCTAACTTCAGCCGCAAGAGGAGATGAGGGGAAAGAACAGCAGGTATGACCCAGGGGCTGGCCTCGGTCTGCACAGTTCATCCTGCCTGCACTGTTCTCCTAAGGATTGGGTGAATCTTATGAATCTTAAAGATTTTACCCTGCTGAGGTCAAATATCCACTACCTCCCATGTAGGGTGAACATATAAAAGCTGCATGGAATGCAAACAAACCGGGTCCAGCTAGCAGGCCACGCACCAACCAGTTAGCAGTCAAGTGGAATGCAGCTGAGCACCGGTGGAAAGAAAATGTAAGAAGAGGCCAAGACTCATCTGAGAGAGCTCTGTGTGTCAGAGAAAAGTAGTGGCGAGGCCAAAGATTCTCAGAGAAAATGTCAAAAGAGAACCCAAAGACACCAAAGAGCAGTATTTGTAGCAATACACTAAGAAAACCCACCTGAAACAGCAAGGACAAAAGAGCATGTGTGTTTTTAGGAATGAGGGCAACCCAGAGACTTGGGATAGCAAGCAAAGGCCTTGCCTCTGGGTGCTTAGTGCCTCCTGTGTTTACTGAAACAAGACTTCGTATTCCTGTTCTTTCTAGTTAGATCTGACCTTACCGAAGATACCTGTTTACTTGATAATTAACTTGGTGAAAACAGCCTGTGAAGTCGTAATATTGGTTAAGGATCCAAGTCCAAAGAGGAGATTCAATTCACTTTTACTGACTTAACTTTTCTGTATTGAAAAGTTCACTTTGCTTAGCACTCGATGAACTTCGCCTCTAATCAGTGCGTGTCATTAAGGTAATATTACCTCTTTATCCTAAAGAGAAACCACTAATGACTACCAAGCTTCACTTGCTACTCAGGTCACTAAGTCATTGGATAGCATAACCTTTAAGTAATTTAATGCCTGAATTGGCTTGGATCTAAGCTTAGGCATTCTTACTACTTAGGCAGGACTGGTTTATAACTCATTTACTCTATGTGCAAAGAGCACTAGGATATGATACGTGTGTGTTTCTGTTTGAAAAACGAAAAGTAATCTGACCTTATTAAGTCTGATGGTCTGTAGGTGCATTATCCACTGGACGTGTTTGAATTCGATATTTAAACTATGCTTCTCAGTCTCCTGATCTCTTTGCCGCACACAATGGTAGATAGAGTAAGTTCAGCAGTAGCAGGCGGAACAGATTGCAAGGAACAGTCACCCACCAATGGTGATGATAAACAACCTTTTACAACAATTATCTAGTTAAAACACCATTAAGAATTAATGACATACATCAGAGAACTTACTGAACCCATTTAAGACTAATTTACTGGCTATAAAAATATGGCATTAAGAATTTATGGATCATTAGCTTTTATTCCAGAATGAAATATTGCTGACTGAAACTCTCAAAAACTGTTGAAAACAATCACTCATTAAAACCACATGAAATTGAATGAAATAATGGCAGAAGGAAAGGAAATGGGGGCAAGGTTTGTAAACGTTTGGGTAGAGGAAACTAACTTCTTATGTCACTGAATGGAGGAAGATTGCATTTTCAGACAAGATTGAAATCCACAATTAAATAGTTCAAACAAAATTTTAATGTGCAATAAGTTCTTCCTTTTTTAACCAAGAAACATTAGATCACAACTGATCAAAATTCTTATCATGGTCTATTAATCACAGTCAGTTATTTTGAAACACTGTTAAAGAGACTATAACAATGTTAATTAACTAATTCCTCCAAATAGTTAATACATAAATTCAAATTTAGCAGCTGTTCCAGCCTTATATATTAGAATTTCAATTATGCCTTGAGGCCAACACAAGGCTATTAGAAATGGATTAAAACTAACTATAATTTCCAGTTCACTGTTGCCCAATGAGACTAACTCAGAGTAGAGCTCCACTTGTTTGTAATAGGAAAATTGTAAATGTCGTATACCTTAAAATTCTACTGAGGGCTTTTAAAATAAGGTGAACTACTTGCATCACTCTGCACTGTCTCTGTAGGAAACTTTTTTTGTGTGTGTGATTTTTTTTTTCCTGAGAAACTGACTGCCAAGTAGCTCCGGACCAATGACAATGATATTTTCACAATATTTTCTAGGTTCTTCCAGACTGAGAGTGTAAGTCTTGAAGTTCACACTTGAATGGTCAACTCCCTTATAATTCACACCAGTTTCATTCTGTAACTCCTGTAATATTCTGTAAGCTACCTCCGAAGTACAGCAGCACAACAAAAGAATTGGGCTTTAACTACTTTGGGAACAAAGTATTCAAGCTTGATTTATAAAGTAAAAAGAAGGGAATTTTGGCAAGCTCTGTATTTAGTGTGTCTAATATTTTCTGTTAAAAAGTTTTATCTCCTTTTCCACAGCAGTTCAAGTGTCCCCATGATTTGCAGAAAGATTTCGATCTTTGACAGTAGAAGAACGGAGTCACAGGATAAGCTAGTGCAGTGTTTACATTTCAATCGCAGAGTTTCCAAATCAGAGGCCAAACGGCAGTACAGGGCACGGAGGTGGTTCGGAAAGTCAGCATCACCTGCAGGAGGTCAAGACAAACCAGCTTGAAGGCTGTGCCTGTCAGGAGCACAAGTCACTTCCAGAGTAGCGGCAGATTCTTCTGTCCAATGAATAGTTCATGGAAGATATACCGCAACAGTCTGAGAGGCTTCCGTCTCTCCCCAGTGACCCTTTAGGTAAGTGCCCTCAGCACCTACAGCTGGGCTGAACGGAGGGAAGGGAGGAAGGAGAAAGGGCGCAGTGTTCATGCAACCACCGCGTAGGAAAGAAAGCACAGTTCACTGCCCCAGAATAAAGCAACACACCCCAATAAAATAAGCTAGCATGGCTCTGTAGCTTTAAAATTTGTGCAGTTAAGAAGAGTTCATAGAGTTGCATTACAACCATGTTCTTTGAGCATCTGGATAAAGGACCTTCCTTCGCCATGGACGAAGGGAGGAAGGGAGGAAGCTTTAGGATTTCACACCCAAGATTTTAGATTTTTTGAGGTTTTTAGAGTAACTGAACTCTTATGAATACTGCTTTTTCCTCTTTTTTCTTTTTTTTTTTTTTAATGAAAAGGTGCAGTAAGATAAAAAGCCAGAGCTAGTAGCTGTCTCCATTGCATGCATAGCTAATGCTTCTAGGACACTAGGTGCCTGCCAAGAATTCACATTTGGCAGTGACTCCCTTCCTTTCCAAGTACATCCCGCCAGCAGGTTCTGCAAGGCTGCAAAACCTTCACAACAAACCAGACTAGGGAGTTCTTATGGTATCAGTTTTGGATCTGCAATCGTGATGGTAAGCTTGATAAAGAGATGATCAAAAGGAACATGTTTTACGGTTTCCTCAATATTTAATTTACCAATGCAGCACAAACTTCAGCAAAACATCTCGCTCAGTCTTAACACTGTCTGTACTACTCAGCATCAGGAGGACTAAGTACGGCATTTCTCATGACACCATCCCATTCTTATTTGGGCCCTTGCCAGAACATCAGACAACTTAAAGAGAGATGCAGATTCCTTTTTTTTTTTAAATTAGTATGGAGTTCTTTCTGGCTATCATCCAATTTTCAAAACACTGTATGTTGTATGCTTGCAGCTTTAGCAAGGTTTTATTTTTATCTACACTTAAGCCAAAAACCTTCCTCAGAGCTCACAGACTAATCACTTTCAGACCATTTTACAGCGTGTGAAATTGTTCTCTTGACTTCACTCCATGAAGTCCCTGTCACTGGATACATCAAAAAGACAATACTCAGCTTATAGTGAAATCTAGTCTATTTTCTTTGGAACATTCCCCGCTTACATATTGACTTCCAAGAACCATTCATGATGCTCTTAAATTTTTGTTAAATAAAGAATACTTGAACTGAATAAGGCAGCATTTACTCATAGGAAAAACTGCACTAAGCTTAAATTAATAAAGGCTCTATGATTAGAGATATTGCCACCTCATGATATGCCAGGTAAATATAGTGAAACAATATTTATGTAATGGACAGATCCTCAAAGAATGCAACTGGACATATCAACATCATTATTTAAAATTAATATCTGTGCATATGCGTATATAAACTCTATATTAATGTATCTGCTTAGATACAACTGGTGCAGAAAAACACATTAAGTTTTGGAGAAGCAAAATAAAGTATAAATCCTAAATTCCATTGCTTTATGTTTTGCAAAATAGAGTATTTATGCTTCAGAACATTTCATACACATTCTTTCTTTGGTTCCAGTATTTCCAGGATTCACATGTCCTCTTCTCTACCATTACCCAGATTTCTCTAAATTCAAAGCCAAGTGAAAAAAATCAGCTGAAACAGTTCAGTTTTACCCAAATACATATTAAGAGTGAAACCACAAATTTAGCTAGCTTATAAAGCAAAATTATCACATAACCTAGCCTTCTTAAAAAATGCCTGTAAATGCATCCCCTCCAGAATATTTCAAACTTCTACAGCTCATGTACAAAACCAACTTTTACTTCTGTTCAACAGCATGATTTCATGTCTTGTGAGAGTGCAAATATAATTTGCAATACCCCTGTTGATCTAATTTGGTGGTCTAGGTACATAAATCAATACTGGCTGTCATATTTTAAAAATTCACTCTTAGTTGGATTCTTCACAAAATTATTCTTTGGAAGAGTGGTAAACATTTTCATATAGACCAGGGAAGGACCATTTAATTATGTGAAGTTTTGGGCAAAATTCTCCTCCTACAGCTGTACTATGAAAACGTATATTAAACCACTCATTTGTGAATAGACGTGAAATAGAAATAAGTGTCTTAGGGATATGCATATAACTCACTGTATAAAGCAATTGTTTTACCTGACCAAAAAGTTAAAACCCCACCCCCTGTAACTCTCCTTTCGGATACCATGTTTAATGAAAAAGACTCCGGTACTACCCTTTGGTTTTGGCAGGACCTGATTCTCTCTCTGCGTAACTCAGATTATGTGGGTATAATTGTGTGACAGTCAATAGAATTAGCTCGGTGTAAGGAAATGAGCAATAAGGACTATTTTATTTTTCTCTGCTTGCTCTTCCAGGCAGCTTTCCTCCACAAAAATGGAGCATGGGAGAGGGAGATGAAACAACTTTTCTTTGAGAAGTTCAGAAGAGAGGAGCTGCCACCACCTCTTTCTTTAGGTTCTTACTCTGAGACCACATGTTCAGTCTCCTTACTAGTTCCCCAGGAGGGTGGAAGGCACACAGTCCCAGGTTATTATTAGTCTAGTCTGAGATGCAATCCTTCCTGTGGATGGCAGAACACATATTGCTTCCCACCCCTTTTGTAGCATTTGTAATAATTCTCTGAGGCCTTTAGTAGGTGTTGAAATTGAGATTCATTTAATCTGTTTGTGTGTGTGCATATGTGTGTGTCTGTGCACCCATATGGTTTACACTTTTGGTTTGGGTTATCAGATACTAGGGAGATAAGAACCATAGAAAATCATATTAAAAATTATCTTCCTACTTGTTCATCTCCTCTGTCTTTTTTTTCTCTTTTTATATACACAATGAAGTTTATTAGAATAAATCGAGGTTACTTCCTGTTTGTGAAGTAATAATTTTCCTCTTTGCTGAATAAATTGATTCTGAGGGCCATGTTGGTATCATTTCATTAACTCAAAGGCCAAAGACCTTCTAGTATATTAGCCTAGGGTGTAATTATTACTAAATTAAAAGGAAGTACCCTTGAGATATTGTGGGCCAAATCCTCAGTTGGTTTAACTCGGCATTACTCCACTGAAGTAATAGCAAGGAGATGTGCGTATTCACTGAGAAACAATCCAGCATTGATTATAAAGAGCCCTAGGAATGATTACTAATAGCTTAGTTATTGAGAAATAACTTCCAAGCGGTTAACTCCATCTACTTTAAATTATTTTAACTAATTTGGAGCACATAAATTGAGGAGTTTAATTTACCTATACAACAGTAATGGAGACAAGGAGGCTTCTTCAGAGGGTAACTGAGAATGGTTATCCATTTATAATAAATGGTTATCCATTTATACCAGGGCCGAAATTAGTTGATTATGTTCTCTGTCAGGAGATAATAATGTGATTGCATTCCCAAACAGATGTATGACTTAGCACTTGCTCACTGATGCCAGAGAGCGAAGCCAGAAACAATTTCCATGGGCTGATGTCACACACCATATAATCCTAGCTAAAAATGACACTGAAGCTTCTCTTACCAGTCATTTGTCCCGGGGCTGTGAAGAGGGGCTCTGAAAGTTACCACCAGCACAGAGTGCAACGTGCTGCTTCCACGGTTCTTCCCGGTAAAACATGGAGATGTAGTGAAATGTTATTAATCAGAGATGTGAAGATGGAAAGGGCCCTCAGGGGGTCACTTTTTTGTCTTCCTTCCCAGAGGGACAACAAACACACCTGCCTATAGATGCTAATATATATTTTCCCCAATGGCTCTTCGTCCCTGCAGCGAAGGAGATTCCGTAATGTTCTGGGCAATGATTTCCAGTGCTTCTCTTTAAGACTTTCCCCCTACTATCTACGCTAAACCTGTTCTGCTGTAAAGCTATTAAATTCTTGCTGTCCTTCCCTGGGTGGACATCAAGAACTGATTCCCGTGCTTTTTATACACGCCTTCTAGAGCACAGCTCAAAGCCTCTCGCTAGTGCAGGCAAGACTCAAAGTTGACAGTCAGCTTTCAAGGAGAAAGGCTGAACCCTGTGCTTGCAAGAGGAAAGATGTAGAAAACGGACCTTGTTGCTCCTATCCCAGTCCTGGACGCTGACTCTTACTTCTGGGATCTCCTCTTCCCAGAACAGCCCCAACTCTACCCATCCAAGCCCTCTTCTTGGCAGCGGCAAGCACAGCCGGCAGCCTGGCTTTCTAGGGCTCTGGCTCAGCACTGTAACCCACAGCCATTTAGGTGCCTCCAGCAGTCCGCCACAGCCGCCTCTCTTTACCCATCACAGAGCTCTCTCTGCTTTTACACGTTGAGGGATTGCTGTGTCTCCTCCTTAGCTTGATTCTTTCCCATCAGACTTTCATCCCGTTTCTAAATGCTCTAAATTCTTGTTGCTTTGTCTGCTGGCTTCCCCTTAAATTGTGGTTGGCGTAAAGCGTGTTGAGCAAACGGGGCGTCGTGGTGCGGTGGATGCCTGACCGACTGGAAGCAGAGCAGAATCAGTGAGTCGTGTTTCTTACCTGTGGCACTCCTTTGAGTTTCATACAGAATTAGATTTGCCTTAATATTTTCTCCAGGAGTCTCACGACTTCTACTCATATTCACTCAGCAAACTGCTGTAACAGCAGGTCCCTTTCCGACAGATTGCTGCCTCTTCAGTTTTTCATTTTGTAATTGTGTACCTGATGTCTCTTTTTGGTGTAGTGCTCCACAGTCGTCTTTATTGAATTTCAAGTTTGACGTCCAATGTATCAAGATCAGTTAGATTTCTGATATTGTCTTCCCTTGTGTGTTTAACATTATGTCACCACAAATGTCTGAAGTGTATTCTCTGTTCTGTCACCCTAGTCGTTCATGAACACATTGAATCAAACTGGGTCTAGGACAATTCAGTGCAGAACCCTGCTCGACTCATTCCTATGCTGATAATGCATCTGGGCCATTTGTGGTTTAAATGCAGTTTCAGCCAGTTTTCATCTATTTTATGGTGATTTTATCTAGGCCATATTTCTGTGATTTGTATATACCAAGATACGCAAAACAAACTCAAAAACCTTATCAAAGTATAGGTATATCGCAGGTATTACTGTGTCCTTTTCAGTCACCAGAGCAGCTGTCCTTCTGCACAGAGAGACTAGATTGATTTGATGTGATTTACTCTTGACAAATCTATGTTGGCAGTTTTAATCACCTTAATATCCTAAAGATGCTTATACATCGATTATTTAATTCTTTGTCTAATATTGCTTCTGACACTGAATAAAGTTATGATCCTATTCCCCCCTTTTAATGACAGGTACTATGCTGACTTCTCTGCAGTCTTTTGAATCCTTTCCCTCCCTCCTCAAGCTGTCAAAGGGAGTTCTGGTGCCCCAGGGATTGCTTTGGGTGATTCTTTAAGTGCTCAGTGGTGAATTTCATCAGGAACCACTAACCTGAACACATTTTAATTAACTAAATATTACTGACCCTACCCCTTCTCTGTTCTGGCCTCCATACTGTTCTCCTTCAAATGAATTGCAGTAACATTTGCTCTCAGTTAATCTTTTTTTGTGAAGACTGAAGCAAAATAAACATTGGAAGATTCATCTTTCTTTAGGCCTGTTACTTGCTGTCCTCCCCAATTAAAAGATGAACCTGTATTTTCTTTTAGTTTCCCCTGATTTCAAATGCATGTCCTTATTGGTATTAATTAATTTTGCACTTTAACACTTCTCATTTTATCCTCCCTGCTTATACGCACCCTATGGGTATAGACAGAGGTGCTTTAATTTATCTTACTGGAGTGGTTGAAAGAGCCCCTTACTGTTCATCACCATCCCCCTGCTAGAGGTTACTGCCTCTGCAGCTGAGGTGTTCCTAATCTGTCACCACGGTATGATGGGTGGGTTAGTGTAAATCATTGCTACGGTGAAATACAAAAGCCGCTCTGCAATACCCTTAGCCATATCTTGCTTTTCCTACTAGTCTTTTGGTTTTCAAAGGAGCCTGTATTTTCATCTTGCTCTGCTTCCTGCTTCCTTCCACATGGGCATATTTTGCTGTTGTGCTTTTCGTGTAACCTTTTTCAATTGCTGCCAGAACTTTTGCACTTCTATTCTCAGCAGTTGCTTACCCGGGAAAACCTACTTCAAGGAGGTTCCCTGACTTTATGAAAATATGCCTGTTTTTAAAAGCATGATTAGTTATAGAAGAATTAGATACAGATATCGACAAAGCCCGAAGTGAACAAAATATTTATTTTTTAAAAGAAGGCTAAAATATTTCTGCCAGAGGCCTGTAAAGCATACATCTTTTACGTGAATCAGGAAGCCTGATGACTTTTTTCGCAAGTAGAAAACCCTTCAGACATTTAACTCACATGCGTAATTCTAATTTTGACATACATTCTAAATGATCAGGCATGTAAAGTAGTAAAGATTGTCTTAGAACCAATGCATTTCGTTCTCATATTAGGTCCTGCTTGTCCTCTCTAAGCCCTGATTTGCATAGCAAAAATGAGTGGCAATGAAAGGTTTAAAGTAAGAAAGTAAGCTTTGTTGCTGCAGAGCTCTCAAACTTGAGTGTGAAGCATGGGTGGTCTCATTTGCTATTCTCAGCCTTTTCCTTGTCTTGCGAGCCAGTTGTCAGAGAACTTTTCACTCTTGCTGTGAGATGGTTAGTATAGCTACGGTCCTGGAGCAAAGAATATTTGATTAGATTTTGTTGCTAACAACGTAGAAGGAATTGGTATATTGGAGGGACCCAATCAATTATACACCTAAAAGAAACTAATAGTAGATGCTTCAGACAAAGATGCTTGTTGTCTTTAATCTGCTACATCCTTGTAGTGTTATTGAATAGCTTTGAACTTACTGGTTCAGAGGATAGCACTGTTCTGTGCTTAAAACAATTGATTGGACATCATCCTATTGATATATAGATAAGAGTTGTACTGTGAGTGCTTTAACTGTTAACTTGTTCTTGGCTGGGAAAAAGAAATTCTTTTACCAACAAGCCAAAGTGAGATGGTGAGACTAATTAGAATTCAATATTCTTGAAAACCCTGCTGCAAATGTGTAGCCACACTGACAGTTCAAGAAAAAAATCACCACAGAATGAAGGATAAAGAATTAAAAGGGAACAATGTTCATTTGTTCATCTCCCAAGATTTTTCCACTTGAACTAGGGGAAAATGCTTTTAGCCCTAGTACCTATGACATCAGCGCTTAAGTATCAGAGATTCCTTCTAGGAAAATAAACTGAAATAAGTTTTTCTGCGTTGCCCTTCATTATAGAGGTCAGTTTTGTGGTGGCAGGTAGTACAACTAATTCCAGCCGCAAAAGGGTAAGCAAGATCCCACCCTCTTAAAGAGAAGGAACAGAAATGAGAGACTTTCAATGAGCTAAGCCTGATGAATTTCCTCTGAGGGTACTTAAAGAACTGACTGATGAAATCTTATGGCTGTTCAGATATCGTTGAGAACTTGGTAAGGGAGAACGAACTGCCAGGGAACCGTCTCTGGACAACCATGGTTTCCATCTTTAAAAGAAATGGTGCTGAGAAATTATAGACCGCCTGACTCACTTCAATTTCTAAAAAGAAATGAGTCATTAAATAAACTATTTCTAAGCACCTGAAAAGTAAGGAGAAGAGGAACAGTCACCAGAGATTTGCCAAGAAGAAACAACATGAAACAAATGTAATTTCTTTCTCAAAGTGGGTAACAGACCTCGCTCACTGAGGAGAAACAACAGATGCTATCTTTCCTGATCTTAGTAAAACTTCTGACGCTGTCTCACATGACATTTACATAAGCAAGCAAAGGAAAAAATTGCATAGACAAAAAACCTAATGGGTATGTATAAAATGAGTTTAAAAGGTGTACTTAGTGAGTAGCTAGCGATGTTTCACTGTCAAAAAGAATGGAAGGCTAAATTGTATGGACTTTCACATGGAGCCTATCCTGGTTATTGTACTATCTGAAACTGTCATTGCTAGTGTGGATGGTGGAAAAAAGGGAGGCCCATTTTAGCACTGCAAGGCACGCAAAACCTTTTGTTGAGTCGGTGCCAGAGAGAGACTCAGATATGAATAGCTTTGGTTTTTCTGCCTTCTTGCTGCAGCCACGTAGTTAGAAATGCAGTCATGCTAGCTTCCCACCTAAGCGAGCTCCCCCTCTTAAAAATGTATCCTGCCTTACTCTAGAAGGGATTGTGCAACACCAGGCTGGGTCCCAGAGTCAGGTGCAGAGTCATTGCTTATCTGGCAATGGTTCCCTCCCCACCCCTCTGCAACAGAGCTCCCCATACTCAATGAGCATGGCTGTCTATTCACCAAATTAATGTAAATTTTGTTGTTTGTCTGCTGAGTGCGTGGGGAGAGGAGGAGCATGCACACTGTTTAATGGTTGTGTTAATGTCAGTCATAAAAAATGAGTAGGCTGCAGGACTGATGAGCATTTTCAAACTGTGACATTGCAGCCAATCGGATCAGTTGTCTGACTGCCAAACACATCATTAATTTAGACATAATGGCAGTGAAACAAGCAGCAAATAAAGGGGGATGGGTCTGAAAGGCAAGAGCCAACAGGTTTCATTTAAAAAAAAAAAATCTAAAGCAAAAGAGGATTTTGCTTGGCTTTGTTCGCTCTCATTTGCTGGTATGTTGAACTCTACTAATTGATTCCATTAACAGGAGACCCGTCTTTGTGAGGAGTCTGGTGTCTTAAGGACAAATGCTTTTACAGATTGAGTATATTTAAAAGTTGATGTATTTGGCCTCCTAGGCAAGATGCAAAACAACATCCTTGAAGTTCCATTAGCGGAACACAGTGTTCACATCTACATGATCCCCATAATGACTTCCTTACCAGCATACTTTAAAAAATAACCAGAAGTTGAGAAAACTGCAAGTAGGGTCCCTAGGGGAAGGACATCTTCATGAGGATTCCTTATGAAGTCCTTCCTCATTCTTCCACCAGGAAGATCTGCCACACTTTGCATTAGACAGTGGAAATTTCTCAGTCCCGGAGAGCTCCATGCCAAGGGTGTGCTTGCCCTGTTCTCCAGCAGTGCCTCTAACTGCCTTTACCAGGCAGACGGGCAGGAACTGCTCCGTTTTGTAAAGCCAGCCATGTAAATTTTTAAAGAGATCTTTTTAGGATAGAAATGGAGATTCTGATTATAGAGTAAAAAGGCAAATTCTTTGAGGGACCATGCCTTCTTTTGTTATGCTCAAGATGCTATGGTATCCCTAATTTAATTCTTACTGTATCAGTGCTATTTTGACTGAGGAAGGCATGTGCCCTATGATAATGGTGATATTGCGCATCCGAGTCACCAGAAATCAACGGAATTGATAAGGAAAACCACTGAGCTCACACAGTTGGGGCTCATGAACCACATGTGATAGATAGACTATAGGATTCTGGACGAACACTGAGAAGCAGTATGGTATAGTTCAAGAAATACTACTGGAACGCCGTCCAGTATATTGCCAGTCAGGTGGTCCATGTAAGTAGGCAAGACCATTCTTCTGCTTTAATTCTAGACCAGATGAAAGAGATATGTGACAATGAGATTCTTTCATATGGCTGAATCCACACACATTCTGTGAGACAATTAAACTTGCAAACCAAAGACAGGTCTTTTTTCGGTCAAATAAACTGAGAAAATATAAAATGAATGACCTGAGTAAAATATGGTAACTATAAACTATGTCTTTTAGTTTATGTCTTAATCTCTTTTGAAATGGCATAGACCCAAACACTATTGGCTTTGAACCAAAATTTTCAGTGGAATTTATAAAGGAGAGAAGTGTTCCTTGGTATTGCAATATATTTTTCAAAGAAAGATCGTAGCGCAGAAGGGACACTTTTAAAGACGATTAATGGTGAAATTGAAACAGGTCGTAACAGATCAACTCCAACCACAAACCCACTGTGAGCGTGGCTCCGGTGTCCTATGCATTGGCAGAGAGAAGGCTGACAGCTCATGAATTTTGTTCACTGCTCAAGATACAATAGTATTCTTGTGAAGGCTGGATGACTACCAAAAAAATCTGAAACAGTGCTTTAGCAATTAGCTCAAACCTACCTATCTTGCAGCAGAAAGCAGTGGTCTTGTCTTCCTTCCAGTCCACTGGCAGGGCACTCTCACTCCTGCTTAGAGACCATATTGTACTCAATACTTTACATTCCTGAACCCCAAACTAGCTTTCTGCCTGTAATCTTCTTTTTGAGTAAGACCCATTGAATCAATCACCTATGGAAGAATAATGCTGACAATTATAAACAAAAGCACAGGTCATCAAGAAATGACCACCCTTTTATCCAAGCCATGTGGATCGTGTGAGAACGCTGGGAACGCTAGGCCAGATTTATACTCATTCTAGCAGGAGACACCACTATGTGCAAAAACATAGAAGGGGTACCAAGAATAAACTTGGGACTGATATAGTTCATAGGAGGACAGTTAGATCCAGGTAGAGAAACCTGAGAGTAATGTGCTTCTGGAAACCGTTTGAGAACATAAGACATTCCAAAATATTCCAGTGATTGTGTAAGTCTGTTTAGTTCAGTGTGAAAGGCAGATGTCCCCATCAGGGTCTGCAAACCCAGCAACCACCAGCAGATCTCCGAAGGTGGCCTGTCATGCTGCCACTTTGTTATAATCTCTTGTCATTATTGTCCAGTTCAAGGGATCTCTGGCTGGATTTCTTCATATAAAAAGTCGGCATCAGTCATATCTTGCTTATGGACAATCTCAGATTTTTTCAAAGTTAAAAAAAGACATCCTGGTCCTTTGAAGACCCTCCCTGTATATCTCTATGCAATCTAGTTGATAAACAATATGCCACTGTGTCCAGATTATACGGAGAGATGGTCTGGCACCAATGGAAATAATTGACTCAGTAATATATCCCGTCACTTCAGAACTTGTCTCTGTGAAGGACTACAATGGACAAAAGGAGTACCTCTTCATTAGAAAATAAAAAGAAGGTTCCACCAGCTCCTGAAGTTCATGCTCTGTGAAAAAAGTTGTCGTTTTGGAAATTACTATCTATAACCTATCAGTGATATTTTTTAATGCTGGTACTGTGGATGACCACAAAGGAACTTGTAATTGTAACTGGAGGGCATTCATGCAGAGAGTGACAGAATGCAATGGCTGTATTCATCTTACCTGGCTTTAGGTCCATAAGGAAAATGGTTGTGTGGGAACCATTTGTCTAATAAACGGAGGAAAAGTGGCTCATCTAGAACTCTATTTCCATATATAAACCCCCAATTTTTTTATGAGCTTTTGAGACACAAGGTTCTATCTTTTTTTAAAAAAAACTATCTCATATTAAGGGACATCTCTTATGATCAATAGATTCTGCTATTCCACAAGTAACATGAATAAGGAGAGGATTATGTGCATAAAAATTAAGGTATAAATACCTGTCATCAACAGAATGTTTTCAAAACTGCTCACAAGGTGGTTTCTCATAGAGTAAGACTGTACTTTTAAACAGGGCCATGTTTTTAATTCCAAGTTGATTTAATTTTTATTTTTTCAGTTCTGTTGCCATTACTTAAGTGGCAGAATCTTATTACTGGAAAAAAAAAAGTTCATCATTTAATAACATAAAGCTGAAAATATGTGGAGCAGCTTCTGACAATTGCCTTGTACCATTTTAAACTTTTGTTTCGTTTTGAAAGATAGCACTTCTTGGTAGAAAGAAAACCTTCTAAAATGTGGATGCTGCAGTGCTATTTTCATGAATCTACAGGCATCCAGACTGAATCAATAGTTCTAAGAGGAGTGCAAACTGTACCATTCACCTTAATGGAGTGTTTACTTTGAAGCCTATTTATAACCTTGTAAACATTATTTTTATTATTTATTGATTTACTTGCTTACTAGAATGGAAGTTCAGACTTCTTTCTGTAACAAATGGAGTTTTTTGAGTCTTGTTTTTAGGCTCTGCTCCCTGCTTTATCTGGTTCCCACCCTGGCAATTTCACAAACACACACCAGAAAAATGGGCTAATTTTCCACTCAAAACCACACTTCTAAAAGTAAAGATCTTCCTGATGCATCAGGCAGGAGATCGGGTATCCCCAGAAACCAATGCCCCTGAGAAATTCTGGGAAAGGAAGGAATTACCAGCTGTCTTGTTAAGTACTGTTGCCAAAGCTGACAACTGAGAAATCAAGAGCTAGCAGCTTGTTTCCACCAGAACCAGAACGAAGCCCGGTGGTATTTGATCTGCTTCCATTGGCAATTCATCGTCTGCTTCGTGATGCTGTCAGTCAATGTGAGGAAATGAGGATGCCCATAACGTCAAAAGCTCTGAACTACCAGCAGAGAGTAAAGAGAAGCAGCACCAATGATGAAGACATAAGAAACTTGTTCCTGCACGTAAGTGTGAATTTTGACAGGGGGAAGGTAAATGAAACAAACCCCACTATCGCTGTCTTTCGCTGCTGAACGCTCTTGCAGGATGTTTGAGTTATTCAGACTGCAGAGTGAATTTCTTTTTTTACGTAATACAGACCTCCACTAATGTTTATTTCTGTAACACAGTCAGATACACATCTGTATCAATTTGCTTCACAGTCTTGCTCTGTAATTAATTTTATTTCGATACTGGAAATTTCAGGACATTTCACTAAAATGAGGAATATAGAAAGATTATGCAACTCTTAAAAGTATTCCAGCATCTTAAAATGGTAAAACATAATTTCTGCGGAAAAAACCCAGAACATCACATTTGCATACATTGCCAGCCAAAGGAAACGGTTCACACGATGGGCAGACCACTGTTTTGTCATGTTCACCGATGAAGTAAGCACAGGCTCTTTGTTTAGTGAAGAAGAAAGAGAGGTGAAATATTTGAACGGAAGGAGAGCCTCTGCTGCCAGAGCCACCTTTGAAAGATTCCCCAAATGACCAGCCTCACAAGAGCAAGCAGACACGCTGATGGCATAAATGAGATGACACAGTGAAAACAATACCGAGCGCTGAATGCTTCCTCCCTCTGTCTGACAGAGAAGTAATAAACCCGCAACCGTCACCTCCTTACAAACCAAGAGGAAGGAGACTCCACCAGAGGTGCATGTTAGCAAAATAAAAATGCTTTTATCCGGCATTTGGAATGCTGTGATGGGAGCTGACTCTGCAGTGGGCTCAGACCCCACGGGAGGAACTCAGCACCCTGCTCTCCCACTGATGGCAACGGACCAGAGAGCTTGTTCCCAGCTCCTCCTCCCGCCAAACTGACACAGACAAAGAATAAACAGGGTTTGTTTATTCCATAAGAAACAGCAGCCTGCCTTTTTTGCTGTTTGAACTCACATTAGCGTGAATAAAACTGGAAACACGGGGAGCGGCAGGGGGTTGTATAGTCTAACCTGAAATGGACGTGCCAGATTCTGAATTGCTAAAATCCCTGATCAGCCACGAGAAGGTTCTGCAGATAAGTCTGATACTGAGTAGGCGTCCCTCAGTCTACATACTTTTCTGAACTGCTTTTGTCTCAAAAAATCTCATGACATGCCTCTCTCATGGGCTGAAAGCTCATCCTAGTGTCAGTCAATCAGACAGCACAAAAATAGAGCTTCCCCTTGATGTATCAGAAGAACGTTCCCTTAATAGTCAAACCACAGTCCTGGTGGCCCATAGTGCCTGAAAATCTGCCTTGGAGCAGCCCATGCAAGGTGTTGCATTTCGAAGTAGGAGCAAACGGTCTGTGAGGGCTGATCAGGGAACAACTTTCTCATACAAAGCGCAGCGAGGCGCCGAGGACCTCAGCATGCTCAGGACCAGAGAGTTTCCTTGCACAATACCCAGGGTCCTGAGCACACCCCCTGCATCAAAGCTGCAAGGGTCTAAAGTTTGGACTACTTTTTCCTGAGAGTGGTGATGAGGCAGCCATTAAACACCACTAATGCCCTCATGAATCGAGTCTTGGTTCTTTGGTGGCTCAAGGCTAATTGAAGTATTTTGTTCTAAAAGCTCTTAAAGAAAATCTCAAAAGCTTTAATTTCTGATGGTGCTCTTCTTTGTATCTCGAGGAGAACAGACATTTTCTCTGACAAGCTTGAAGCAAAAAGAGCTTTTAACAGACATGGCGTCCTCACCCCGATGTATTGCTCCTTTCATTCCGAGAGCCGAGTAGAACCACTGATTCTCTCAAAACCATCCTGCTCCACAGGTATTTACATAATGTGTTATTTTGTGTCCGTGTGTCTTTCCATAGCCGCTTCTCAAATTCCCTCTCAGCTTTCCTAACTCCTAGCCTATCTTTTACCTCTTACAAATTCTGCTATTGGCTTCAACTGGGTTTGAATTCCATTCTCCAAAGGATACGTCCCTGATACAATGACAACCTTGAAGCCTGCCATCTAAATGTGTTTGGGTTTTTTTAAGTTTTCCTTTTTAGTTCCCCTTTTGTTTAGTTACCTGTACTTTCTCTTAATCAATTGTAATATGCTTAAGTGGTAACCATGCTGGTTCTCCGTGTCTGCTCACACTTACCATGCAACATGAAATTAGGTCAGAATTAAATGCGATTAAATGTAGATTTGTTTTTGAAAAATATTGTAATCTCAGTTTTCAATGTAAGTTTGGGTGAGTTTAGCTCTAGGTCAGCATGAGTTAATGTTCTGTCCAAAGCAGATAGTCCAATCCTGTCCAAAACTGCAGCGGCAGGAACGGTATGTACAAACACTAGGGTATGGTTATTTAAATAGTAATCCCTCCTGCTTTGCAGTTTTCATTAGTTTCCTATATTTAAGTGAAGAGCCTGTGAGTAGTGACTGAAGTAGAGAAAACGGGCTGTTTAGGTCTTTGAAAGCATTCCAATGTTCTTCTATTTGCTATGAATAAAGAAGTCAAATGTAGCGTATCTACTGATTCAGAGGTCCTACAGTGATTAACATCGCTTGGATGATCTGAAGCACATCTTGATTTCAAGACTGGCTTGACTGCATGACTATACAAACTTTAGATGGAGAATGGTATCATTCCTATTAAGACGTTGAAGGCAAAATTTGGATAAATGCATTAGCATCATTAGTTATGAAAACACCTTTCATGCCAAACCCTGCCTCTTTTAATGTTTTTTTTAATGATTCTGTGAGATCAGAACCTTTAAAAACAAATTCTCTTGCACTGTCTTGCCAGTGTTCAGAGATACACATTGGCTAGACTTCCCAATTTACGGGCATGTACTTAATATTCTCAAATTACACTTTTGGTGTGTCTTTTCACTGTCATCAATGAGGAGGAGCACTGCTTGAGGAAAATATTTCTAGTCACAGAGCATTTGAGTTCTCCCCTACCGCTGTATGTTAAAATCCATGAAAAGACAAAGGTGTGTTAGTGTCCGTTGCCGAGGCCAGCCAGTGCTTCTCAGCCCAGTACTGCCCAGTACCGCCCAGTACCGCTCCTCAAGGCAGCCAGGCTCCTGCACCTACGGGGCAGGAGTGCAAGGGCCTGACGCGGGCCGGCAGCACGGCCTCATCTGCTCAGAAATTTTCAAAAAAAGCCGCGTTCGGTGGAATAATGAAGAATCATCCGAGTCTCTGTGTGAAAGGCTGAAAGAGTTGATGTCTCGGACTTCGTGGTGGGGCAAGTTCTGCCTAATGACTCCCTCGGCATCAGCTACGAACCCTGCCCAGCAACTCAGGGCAGGGGAGAGGCCCCTCAGCCGCCGCCGCCCCAGCGGCAGCAGCAGCAGCGGCAGCAGCAGCAGGGCGGGCTGTGCCGGGCCGAGGGTGCGCAGGGCCCTGCCCCGGGGTGCTGGGGCCGGGCAGCTCAGCACGGCCCTGCCTGCAGGCAGGCGGGGAGAAGTCCCTCCGCCCTCGACTC
>JAVKLA010000057.1:1803971-1819870 GCA_034782735.1 Sagittarius serpentarius | reverse complement strand
TAGGCTTTTTTTGAGTTGGGGTTGCTTCTGCCGTGAATAAAATGTTCACCTGATTATTTGGTGTCACTTCACCTTAAATAGTCTGAGGGAATTTTGAACTTTCCACAACCCCTCCCTGGTCTGTCCAGCACGGGTTGTGACACTCTGCTCTTGGCAATATTTTTTGTTCCCCCAGCATACTCGCTTTCATTTGGTGTCCTTCTTCAAAAGATGCTGAGTTGTGTACCTTTTTTTGCCAGAGGCTGGCATGGCCATACCTTATTGCAGAAGCAGATGAATTGACCAAGAAGCCACCTAAGCTAGAAAATGAAAAAGCTGAGGAGAAAGGACTGCTTAAAAAGCCTGCCCTTCTCAGGAAGGCTCAGTGTTGGGCTGCAGAGAAGGGCTCCCTAAGTCACTGCTGTGAATCTGCTGCTGAAATCAAGTGTCTGCAGCAACGTCACCTTTTCCTATCCTTTGCCTCCCCTACGAAATAATAGTCAGCTCCATGACAGTGACCAACTGCTTACCCAATATTTTGGGAGAATAAGAGAGGAGATCGCTCCATTCTCTTTTCTGCCTGCTGGAGCTTGAGCCCCCTCCAACTATGGCAAGATCCAGGCACTGAGTTCCGTGTGGTTGTGTCCCATTCTTTTCTGATGAGACATTTCCACTTTACATATAAAACTTCAGCACACTGAGGAATTAGACGGATTCCACATCCATTTCTGGATCAATGCCCAAATTACTAAGCTAGTGAGGTTTTTACCCGGCTTTCTTTCTGAAAATCTTAGTAATTCCCAAATTACTGAAATGTTTAGTAGGAAAGGAGAGATGGAGGGGTACCCGAGTTCCCAGGATACCATGCCTTTTAGAGGGCACTCACTTTTCTGGGATGTGAAACGTATGTACTCCTGTCTCTTCAGATACAGGAAAGAGCTGAAGCTAGCTTTCCATACAGAGAAGTGTTGAGACAGGAAGGGAAAAGGGTGCTATTCATCTGTTTTGTGCAACTGCCAGACTAGTGTGGTGGGTTTTGGGTTTTTGGTTTTGGTTTTTTGTTGTTGTTGTTTTGGTTTTTTTTTTCCAAAATTCGTTTGGGTTTGGGGCTTGTAGGTGAGCTAGGTACCTATTTTGCAAAGCCCATGAGGGCTTGGACAGAATCATGATGCCTGGCTGCTCTGTGCTACTCATGGCCTGGCTGCACAGATGTATGTGTAGTCACAGGGATGAAGGTACCTTTGGGACTTCTCTGGTGTGTGTATGTAATTGTAATGCTTCTGTGGTGTGCAACAGTTTTAAGCATCAGTATTTTGAATCCAGCCTACACCCTATAAACTTGTGCTTGGAACGTGGACAAGCAAAGTCCTCTCAATGCTTTCAATTAAATTAATGCCTTCAGAAACAGAATTCACACATTAAATGATGTATGACTGAAACTGGAGTGAACTAAATGAAGAAATTCAATGTTATGATTACTCACTTAAATGGTTATGTTGTTATACTGCAGAAATACGCCAAATCCCAGTTTCATTCTCAGTGTCATGAATCCTGTGCCTGTGAGCCCAATGCTAAATGTTGATCGTACTAAGCCATGCAGCACTCACAATGTACGTTTTTACTTCTGTAATGGTTCTTTACTTTTCCTAAGTATTTTGTGGTATATCTGGGTCCTAAAAGAGAGAATTCCAGCCAGTAAACACAGCAAATAGCTGTATTTACCTCTTAAGACTTGGTGAGAGGTAATAAATGTGCTGTCATTGAGTTGTGTCCCATTCTCTCCACATGGATAAGCAGGCAAATAACCACCACGCTGTCATGCTGAAGTCGCATTATCTGGAGTGATCTTCCCAGCTTGGATATTATACTATGACCTAGTCTTCACCCAGTACTTCTCACCTGCCTTTGTCTCTACTACAGACTGCAGCATTTCTGAGGCAAGTAACTGTTTTTGTGATGAACATCTGAGCCTCTTGCATGTTTTGATTACCTCAGAAATATAAACAAATAACAGTACTGCTGTTTTGTTTTATGTCATGGGGTGGGGATTTATTTCACATATGTGAAAAAGGACCTAAAATCCCTCTTCCTAGCATTTCAGGGGATCATAACAATAATTCAGGTCAACAATGACTTCGGGAGCCCATCTGGTCAGCCCCGAGTTCGAAGCAGGGCCAGCTTCGTAGTTAGATCTGGTCGCTCAGGGGCTTGTCCAGCAGTGTATTATCTCCAGGGGTGGAGATTCCGCAGCCGCTGTGGGTGCCTCTGCCGGTGCCTACCCACTCCCTTCGTGACAGTTATTTTCCTTGCCTTCTGTCAGAATTTCCCATGTTGCCTCTTGTCTTTTCTATCATTATTCCCCTTGCTCCAGCCTCTGTATTCTGTTATCTGATGATCTGTTTTCTCACAAGATGACTTATGCACAGCACAGATATCTAGCTCATGTTATTTTAGGCAAGAAAATGTCACTTGCAAACTCTGTTCCTGCTGTGCCTTTCTCCAGCTCTGGGAACCAGAAGACTTCTAAGAGGTCTGGGTGTGTGTAGCCATATAAGAAAGTATTTCTCAAAAGCCCGTGTTCCTTGCTCTGGTGTCTTGTAACTCTCTGAAGGCTTAAGGTCTAAGCCAGTTTTCCTATAAAATTGTGTTCAGGACACGTAGGCTGCTCTGCAGCCCTAAGGGCACACAGCTCGCAAGCTTACGGCTGGCCCAGGGGGTCCCAAGGCCTGAGTCCACTCCACGGGGCAGCATGGAGAGGCCTTGACTAATGGTGGTGTCTCCACGCTGCTTAAGCCCTCTGGTCAATCAAAAGCGCTCTGGTCCAGCATGGGCCTGGCTTGGACGCCGTCTCCAGGGGTAGGTGACTTACCAGCAGGTAACAACAAATTACAGGCAAGGACCAGATACAGATGGAACCTTACAAATGACTTTTGAGCACATCCTTTTTACTGTTACAAAACAATAAAGTAGGGAAGGTGCATTTAGGAATTCGTTACTCCTTTCATTAGAATGCACATAAAGCTCTTCAATAGGACACTATAATGGTGTTGACGCTTTTCTATGTAGCACCATGTCAAAATAACTCTCCAGTGAAGAACTGCAGGGGATTTGGAAGGCTTGAGGGGGATATTTCTTTTTAATTTCATACTTCATTTTTTCTATTTCATAATGCTAAAAATGGAGAAAGAAAATCAGGTCTGTGACCTCCAGTTATCCAAGCAGAGTCAGTTATAATTTTCCATTTTTTACATATTTATTCATTATAGTGTCTGAATGGGTACTATTTTAATTTGCTTCTCTTACACTTCTTTCCTTTATAGTTTTGTTAGTTAATGCTACTTTATGAAATACACTCGTCTCAATATACAGAAATCTGACAATGGTAATCTTTCGATGATAATGGGAAATATATTTGTACACCTGCAACACAGTGAATTAAGATCTTGCTCGTTAACAGCTCTTTTTCATCCCCCTCTCTTTTCTCTAGATATGGGTGTAGGTTTTGTCCCTATCAGGACTTTTTTGTCTCAAACTACGATGCAAGCTTTGTTTTAAAATAATGTCACTGTATTTTAAAAAAGTAATTATTCCATGTTCTCTGGTTTTTTTTCTGATTCCCTTTCTTTGTGTTTTGTGTTTTTCATCCTACACAGAAATAAGCTGTAGAAAGTACCTCTCTTTCTCTCTCTGTGTATGTATAATACATACAATATATCTATCCTATTTGTAGTGGCTTATTTGTACAGGCTGAAGAGGTATTTTGTGGAGTATTTCTTGGGGAGATAGTAAAGGATCTTGAGAGGGGAGGGTTTGTAGTATGCTTTATAAAAAGAGAAACACTGCAATATTTCTGGATGTTCATTACTCCACACTGCAGGTGGTCAGAATGTGGAGGAACCTTTCTGTGGACCTTAGATTTGCTAAAAGCAGAAGTTACACAAGCTAGAAAGCTGTTGTCAGTAAGTATGCTTTGGAAGTCGTGGCTCAAAGCTATTCTTCCCTAGGTAGAAGCAATCCAGTTTGTTTACATGCATCAGCAGTGTGTTTTAGTGAGTTACCAGGAATCACTGATTTGAAAGATGGCTCTCACTACTATCTTTTGAAGCAACTTATGAAGTATTATAGCCTACCTTCTCTTTAATAGGAATGATTTGTATCTACCAAGAAGTGTGCCTATATTTTTTCCCTTGGAATAAATGGTGAGCACAAATCCAAGATTTTAACATTTCAGCTACAGCAGAAGGGTCTTGTGTTTCAACAACCAGGAGGTTGAATTATATTACAGATGTTTGCTTTGTAGTGGTGTATGGTGATGGGAAATAATTGGAGAATCATTCTGCTGGCCTCTAGTTGGACAGTGCTGAGTTTCACAACACCCAGATATAAATGAACCACAGATACGTACTCCTTGTGACCAAGAATCTTATGTCTGTGTAGGAAGAATAAAATTTGGAAAAGCTTTATTTTATATAAAATGATTAGGGCTATTTTATAAGCCAACACAAGTATTTATGAGCAATAGTCAGCAGTCAGGTAGTAAAAATACCTCCAGTGCAACTACAAGGATTGCAAGGAAGGTGATAATTATTGATGTCCCAGGGCTGTACCTCTTCTCAGTGATGGCACAACGGCCCTGCTCGTCACAGGCACGATCTGGGTCTCTGCAGGACTGTCCTGCAGTCCTTGGTAGAGGTTCAAGATCAGCATCTGCCGTCACCTCACCTGCATGACGCTAGTGCCTCCACGTCTGGAGAAACACGTATGTGCCTGATTGCCTCTGGCCTGCCCAGCGACTGAAGGAGAGACTGGGGCTGGAGACAGTAATAAGTAAGGAGGAATCATAGCTGTAGCCTCCTGGCATGCAGGGCTATGGTAAATCTTGCTGCAGAGTTCATGGGTTAGGTGATGAAAAAGAGAGGTGTGCCAAAGTGGTTTTGGTGTCTCAAAAAATACCAGGGAGGTACTGGAAAACTGAGTTCAGGTGGGTTCTAGGGTCAGGCTGAGAGTGCTCCACCAAGGTCAAGTGCCCACAAATTAGAAAGGACATTGCCTCATTCCTGAGACCAGGGTGCTGCTGTCAGCACTAACTAGCAGTCTTTATTGGTTTTGTGGTTCTAGTGACCGAGATACAGCTGTCTACTCTGCAGTGCTCTTGCGACATGTTGGAGCAACCTCTGTGCTTTTAAAGTGAGCATAAGCCATCCTGGCAAATACGTTTATTTTATTCAAGTCTTAGATGCATATTTTAAAGAAAAATATGGTCGTCTTCCCTTTACTTCCACTTCTATTCACACCTCTGATATTTACCAATACAGAAGAAGAGGATGCACACAAAAATGTAACATTTATAAACTGGTAAACAGAATGGTACAAAATATAATAGTTTGTATCCAATTTGAAAGAGCTCAAATAAGCAGGCAGCAGAGGTAAAGTTAGAGTTACTAAAGAGAGCAGTGACATGGATAATACGGAGAAGTGAATGTGGCTTGCAATGAAAATGAATCCCAGTGAGCATCTACCGTTAACTGTAAGCCACAAGAGGCTGCCGGCACCAGTATTTTGGGGAATAATGGCCATTTCATTCCAGTGGTTTTTTACTCTTTTTGTCCCCAGATACTGTCATTAAATCAAACCCCTTCCTAAAACCCATTACACCTAACATATGTTCAGAACTGTTTCTGAAACCAGCTGTCGTCCCTGTTCTGATTTCAGCGGCTGGGTATCTACATCAAAATCACTGCTATTTTAATTGGCACATGCTGACAGATTCTTGGTGCACTTTATAGACAAATATGGAAAGTTAATTTCCCTCTCAGCACTACGCTTCATCCAAGTGACAATTGCAAGTTATTTTTAAGAGCAGGTCTTTAAAAAAAATCTTTCAGGATAGCTGATCATGCAGTCCTGCAGGACATAACTTTTTTGTTGCGGTGTTCTAGTGAGCAATGCAAGTTGGCAGTCCGATGTTACCCGAAAGCTGTTTATTTCTCTGTGCAGAGTACTTTTTGTAACTGCTTCCTATAGAGAAAGCATATGCCACATAGGGTCCAGAGGAGAATCCACCAAGTCGCAGCTGGAGCGTACTGGCAGTGAAGGCTGCCTGGGGGAGTTTACATGTTGTCTGTTCTTTGCAGAGGGAACGTGAATGTCTAGCGGTGGCACTCGGGATGGTCGCTGCCTCTTGTGCACCACGATGCTTTCAGAGTTCATTGCTGATCAATTTTTAGAGCCAGTCGAAGGCTTCACAAAGCCAAAGCCAAATTAAGTGCATCTGAGGAACGAAAAAAAAGTTCATTTCAAGGCACCATATTTCCAGATTTGGGGAACTGAGGCCGAGTGAGTGTTCCTGCGCCTGATGCAAGCAGCCATTGCTCCACTGCCTGGGCAGCCAGTCTCATTCTGTGCCTGGCTGTAAGCAGCCTCCCCGCCAGCCCTGGGTGAGTGTGTCTGTCCCTCAGGCACTATAAGGGGCTCGCAGGCAACTGGAAGGGGGGTACCATGGCTGAATTCTGCTATCCAGCTTCCCTCATCTCCTTCCCTGCTCTTACCAGCTGCACAGCCATGTCCCGCAGCAGCAGCAGCAGAACACAGGGGAGGCAAGCACAAAACAGGGCACTGCAGCACAGCGTCGGTGGTCTGCTCCTTAAGCCGGGGAGCTCACTCCATCTTGGTGTCTTGTGTGGGCTGCAAGAACAGCTGGTAAGAGCAGTACTCTGCCTGCCTCTGAGTCTCCACAGGCCGGGCAAAGGAATGAGGCTATAGCTATGAAACTTTGGAGATTTCCCTCTCTCACGTTAGACCCATGATTTTCTCACTGTTATTCGTGTGCCATGCTAGGAACCTGCTGCTTTGTTTATGCCTAAAGCAAACCCCCTCCATGACTGAAATGCTGGCACAAATATACTGCTTGGTTTTGCTTCAAGTTGCACAGCAGGATAAAGAATGAAAATTCAGTAAAAGATAAGAATTTTGTCAAAGGTGTATTTGAAGAAATTCAACAAAGATGTTTCTCTCGTATGCTGCCATCAATTTGCATTTAGTATGGACAGATAAAACTCATTAGACTTTAGCACTGTAGATCTTTAGGATCATGATTCTGGGTACGACTAGCCTTCAAGGAAAATAGTGCAAAAGGTAAAGGAAAACAAACAGCAAAAATAACTCTATAAGCTAATAATAATTTCTGTAGAATGTAATGTAGAGGCGTGTAGCAATGTTTACTAGCTTCTAAAAGAGTAGCTTTGTAGAGATAACAGTTCATTAAAATGAGAATAACAGGGAACCTGAGTTATTTTGCTGATTCATGAACACTGCAAACACAAATGCTGGTAGAGTAGTCATTCAGTGTGCTTCCCATTACATTAACAGAACTGTTCTGGGTATTACTACTAGAAAAAAACAACCTATAGAATCAAGTACTTAGGATCTGATTTTCAAATTGCCCTCCTTTTTGCATTTGCATTGATGTTTTGCATTTGTTTGAAGCTTGCATCTGCTTCCAAACAATAAGCACTAATTTTAAACCTGTTTAGTACTCATTTAACCCAGATAGTTCTTTTGTGGCCATTTCACATGCATCTGGGATTCAGTGCAAAGAGGTTGCATGGAACAAAATGAGAGGAAAATGCTACTAACCAGCAGCTGCAAGAAAGGGCCAAAAGAAAAAAAAGAAGTGAAAACACTATATGAATATGCTACCATTATGACTTGAGAAGCAGGCACACAGTGACCCTGTGATTATGATAGGTAGAGGCTGCTGTGGATGATGACTGGCTGCTGGGAAACCTAAGCTTGGTGTGTGTGAGACATACTTCTCACTGTTTGAGTGGATCTTTGATGTGCTTTAAATAACTTGCATTACTTGTATACCAGCTGAGGTTCAGTGAAGATTGCCAGAGCTTTACACTCAAAAAGACATTATAAGGAACAGAACATCAGCTAATGTAAACTGGCAATATTAGGAACCCATTTCCTGTAACAATTAAAGCATTCACTGTGGGGGCGGTGAGGCCCTGGCAGAGGTCGCCCAGAGAGGCTGTGGATGCCCCATCCCTGGAAGGGTTCAAGGCCAGGCTGGATGGGGCGTTGAGCAGCCTGGTGTAGTAGAAGGTGTCCCTGCCCGTGGCAGGGGGGTTGGAACGAGATGATCTTTAAGGTCCTTTCCAACCCAAAACATTCTATGATTCCATGGTTCTCTTGTGGAAATTCCAAAAGGATTATGGGTTTTATTCATAAGTGGCATTTTAAAAAAGTCCTCACAGTGGGACATGGGCTATCGCAGACAAACTGAAACAGATGTAGCTGCAGGTAATTGAGATGGTAAGATGGTAGTTTTCCCATCCTTCTGTTTGGGGTGGTGCCCAACTACCAAACACTTAGTTCACTAGCTGCTCATTTACATCCTCCTTCTAACGGAGGCAAGCTTGCACTAAGATGCCAGACTGTTGCCTGAAATATCTGGAGGGAGGGTGTGTGTTCCCATCTGCTGTCTCTGCTGTCAACCATAGGCAAAAAGACCCTACAAACAGTTGATAGGGAAGAAATCAGCTTGTTAAAAAGCCATTTGTTTGTTCACTGAATGTGAGCCAAAACCCCAGAGTACCTAAACACCTAGGTCACCTCTGACCAAGGCTACAGTCACATTTGATATTTGTAGTCATAAATCCCAGAGCTAATGGGGACTGAACAGCTGAATGCATGTTACCTAGGTACACCATGGTCCAAAGGCTGCTCTCATTTAATCAGATTAACTGGAAGTCAGTGATGTGGTCTCGTCAAAAGTCCTCTGAGGTTAAGGATGTATGTGCTCACTTAGATTCCATCATTAGGTAATAATCATGGGTGAGAGTAGAGATGTTCTCTCAATTTAACCACCTGTAACACAATAGAGCATTGCAAAGTCCTTGTGATCCAAATTGAGAGAGGTCCAAGCCTGGAAACTCTACCCACTCGTAATCTTCTATGGTAGCATTAGTATTCTTTCCTTACATCAGTGTTAATGGGACTTGTGGGCGACATGGTGCTTCTCAGCCTAAAACAGTGGTTGTATTCCCAGAGCAGCATCTGTCGTAAGGTGAGCTTTTGCAATCTGTCACCCCTACTCCCACACTAGATCTCTTACTACCTTTTTCCTACAGAGACTCAACATTTAACAGCGTGATAGACATCTGGAACAAGTCATAGTGCCAAATGCCACATCTGCAGTTCCATTTTAAGGCAAAGAGAGGACGATGTTAACCACCACTTCTATTTACTGTGAGCTACTGACATCATTTGGGAAATTAATGGGAAAACAGTGATGCCAGAAATGTCCCTTTATGTATATCTGAATATGATTTCCCTTTCACCTGTCTGCAAATGTGGTTGATAAGGTGTCTCTTTTGATTCCAGCATATTCTCTTAATCTTAACACTGTCTTAGCATTATCTTAGCACAGTGAGCTGATCTCGCTCTGACTCAGTTAAAAATCAGGGAAAGTCTTGAGGAAAGCGTACAATGTTTCTGTAGCTAGAACTTTTTCCTTGCTGTACAGTAGGAAACTGAAATGAGGGATCATGTTTTCAACGTAGTGTATATAGAAGTGTGACTTCAGAGTTCCTTGGTTCTTAAGTAGCTGTTGATCCTCCTGAGATCAGTGGATTTGCAGGAGTTCAGCACATTTGATGCAGGTCTCTTATTTAATTCCACTCAGAAATTTAGAAATTTAATTAAAATATATATCTTTCTTGAAATTTAGCTTGAATTAATTCATCTTTTTTAAGTATGGAGAAGGTATTTATATAAAACAAACTCCACCCTTTGCATCTTGCTTTCCTGGATAAAATGAACAGTGCAAATAATAAGTAAAAAAAAAAAAAAAGATTTTTTACAGACCTGAGTTTTCTGGCCATACAATCTAGTGCATCAAAAGTAGGTCTCAAAATAAAAGCAGGAGACCATCAGCTGCCTCTCCTTCACCCAAAGCTGGATCAAAACCATGAAACCCTTTAATGGAACACTACCCAATACAACACATATAATTGAATAACCCTGAGAGGAAAGATTGGGGAGTTAAGGGAGAAGATCAATTTAAAATCACTTAATAGATGGAGGCATTTAAAATTTCATAGACTGAAGAAGGTGAAAGGTGCTATGGAATAATTGCTTCCATCCTCTGGAGATAGTGTCTTAAGATGTAAATGAGAGTCCATGTTCCAGTGATTTATCATATGAGAAACAAACCATCACCAAAGGAAAGAAAATTGTGAGATAAAGTAAGTAATTTCTAAATCCTGGAAAGACAGCCTCACCTGAAGCTTGATCAGTGTCCACTGTGGTCAGTGGGAGATTTTATTTTCTCTGCAAGATGCCAGTGGACTTCAGTAAGTATTACATGAGGCCCCTTATGATGGTATAGTTTTGCAGGATAGAAATAAATTGTTATGAAATAGATGTCAGCTCCTGAAGCTCATGGCCGTAGCGCTCCTCCACAGAAACAGGCTCCCTGAAATGAACACATTTGGCCACAGCAAGAGCAAAAGCTTTGGAACCGGACAGGTTTAGAGGGTCTCTCTAAACTGTTTGGTGGACACAGGTACGTGGCCTGCTCTAGGCATCACACGCACCACATCTTCCAACGTGCATCTACATTGTAAGACTCAGAACATCTGCAGCTTTGTAGATTACGTATCCAATAACACCTTGTTGTGTGCAGCATCATGCACTGGCTGGTCTGTCATGGATTTGATGTTTCTTGTCCCTAGAAGGCAGTCGTGGGAGTACGGTGGTCTGAACAAGTGTGGACAGTCATGCTCAAGTGTGGTTCTTCCATGCTGCAGATAGTCATGGGTGTTTGGGACTGTGCTAAGGATGGCACAAGTCCAAGTCTTTGTCTTGCTGTGCCCTGGAGCTCATACAAATTCCTAATGTGAAAGCACCCAAGTAGTAGCAAAGCTTGGAGCTCACTGGCTTCGGTGTAGAACTGGACCTACTCTTAAAATCAACATACACCTTGCCAGAGGAGCTAGGAATTGGTTTTTGGCAAAAATGCATCTCAAGGATGGAGTCACTTGAGGCACAGCAAGTCCAATTTTGGACAGCTTATTGCACGTGGTGCATTTCATCTGATCCAAACAAACACAAGAACTCTGGAAGTAGCTCTGTGTGACTAGCACATCATACTTTTCAGCTGATAGAGCTATGTGATATATTACTCATCTTCTGATATATATCAAAGTATTGCACCAAAGTCCTATCCTTTGTTTTCCTTTCTGTGTTTTGTATTTACTTCATGATTTACTTTTCCCCTGGTGACTAACTCATGGGGGGAAAAAATCACATAGCCCAAGAAATTTTTCTTTACGGAGAAACTTTAGTGTGGAAAACTCTCCCCACTGTATGCATCTCTCTTCTTAAATGCACGTCAGCTAATCTCTGCTGGCCTTGCCAGAGGCTGAAGAAACAAGTCTACAAAGTAGAGATCCTCCTAACCGCTATCTCTTTCCCCGGCCCTCCATCTCACAGGAAATGGTGCTTTCTCTAAACTCTGACACTGCTGCTGCTGCTGAAGTACACTTCAGTTTTGAACACGTTATTCTACCATTCATAGGCCTTTGAACTGTTGCTTTTAAATGTGGCTGTTGAATTAATGAATAATTTTGCCAGGTGTTAGAGCACATGAAGGGAATACCAGCCATACGCATTGCTTGATCTGCGCTCATTTTTACATTACAAGATGTTTATTAGGGTAAGATAAAAGGTCTGGCTCATTCCCATACCTTTAATATGCAATCCAAATAATGAAGACAGAGATAGCAAAAAACTTTTGAGAAATGAATAAATAAATGTGATTTACAGAGTCAAGGAAACTAAATCATTTGTCTATATGCAAAACTCCTTAAAAATACTGCTTATTTAATCTAACTTAGATTAAAGGAATACTGCTGTTACATCAGGTTGCCATCTTTTCTGATGAGAACCATGGCATATCAGTGACTACAAAATACATAAAAATAAAGAGGCTTCAAGTGTTATAACACCTGAGGTGCTTGATTTTTTGGAGGAAACTGAGAAGAGATTTAGTTGCCATTCATTTGCTGATAAATGAACATCATCTGTCTTTACACTTCTGGCTGGCCACGAACAGAAGCCATGGAGGAGGAGTTCTCCCAGGCTGAACAGCTTTTGAGCGGTGGTGGTAGGGAAGTGGAAGGATTGCCCTTCTTCCAAGCTCCGGAGATAGGCCTCACCTAACCCCGAACTCTTGAGTGGGAGGTGGTGCTGGAGATGAAGCTGTTGGTCTTGGGCTGTGCCTGGACTTAGGTTTTGATGTATCCCATGACATGTTTAGAGGTCCTAGTCTCCCACTTATCCAGACTAACACCTCTGTAGGGCATGGTCTGTTCTCGTCTGGGTTGCAGGTCAGGGTTTCCCCTGTGTAGAAATCAGGATACAGGGAAGAGGGGAACCGTATCCTCCCAAGTCTTTCTCCAGGATGAGGTCTGTATGCAGAACTGGAGGATGCTGACTGCATGAGCCATAATGGTACAGAAAACCTCTCCGCGGTTATCTGTCAGGTTTTGCTCACGAGCTTACATTAATGGTCACCACTTCTGTAGTCCAGAAGGAAAATTTTCTCCTAAGAGGACTGACAAGGATTATCAGTCTTTTTTGTTTTCTCCTGAGATGTGATCCACTTCCTGGGACAACTGGATAATTGACAAGATAGAGCATAGGATGTTGGCTATCCTAGATCGTTGCTTTTCCAGTGATTTCCTAGATCGTTTCTTTTCCAGTGGCAAGGCATAGCTTTTGTGGCTTCTGATCACTTATGCTACAGTTTATATTTCTGTACTACTGATACTTCACTTTCCTGATGTGCTTTGACATGTGACTGTTACAGCATTTCAGTTCAAGAGAGCAGTGAAAGACTCACACGGTCTGCCCTCTGGGGCTTCGTGCCCCTGGCTCCCTCTAAGTCAGTGAAGAGAAATAGCCTTGATGCTTAGGCACTGACAGGGAGACTTAGGCTGGAAGGGACATGATGAGGCAGAGCCTGTGAGTAAGCATCCCGGGGAAGTCTTCTAGGCTGAATCTCCATTACGTGCCTTCCTGTAGTGCATAGAGTTTGGTGGTCCCTCCCTAGTCTGTTCGCAAAGCTGAATCCACCACGCACACAATTCTTGCCCCGGAGGGTGATAGGACAGAGCATGCGTAACAGAAGTTTGTCTTGGCCCTCAAGGGGAGCTCAGCGCCTAAAGCCACAAAGGCAGTGTAAGAAGCTACCTAGAAAATAAACCTTACAGGGTAAAACTGAGAAAAGATAATGAACGCATGTATAAGCCACAGTGTTTGTCACTTTATAACGTTTATTATGATGTGCTTAGATAACTGTTTTGCTATCCAAGGAATAGTGCTTTCCCCTCTGCTGGTCTTGGCCAACAATTGCTACTTAACACTGAGAAACAGGCATCTTAAGAAAAAGGACAGAGACAAAGAACCTCTCCTTGAATAAACTGATATTAAGATAATGAAAGGTTTCAATGGTAGTATTATTAAAGGCTGACAATATTGGGTTTTATGATTCTCTTTATACAGTTCAGATAAATTAAATAAAACTAGCTGTTATCTATACAGCTCCTAAAGCCACACTGTAACAATAGTCTCAAGATCATCTTCAGTGAGATACCTGAAGTCAGGGCAGGTCTGTGAGGAAGGAGCGAATGTCAGGTGCAGTGTTTAGCCTGCCAAGAGGTACCAGCAGGACTGAAGCGATGACCTACAAATTTCCTGTATGTTGCATGTATGTCAAATACAAAGGAAGAGTAATCAAAGCAACATGGTAAAGATAAAAACGACAACACTTACGGTGGGTGTAACACCACTGGCACCTTAACTGATAGCTCAGTGTCAAAGATATGATGCGCATGAAGCTCACTGTAAAAATGTCAGCATTTGTCAGGTGTGACATCTACCCAGGACCGAGAGACACAGAGGTCAAATTGCAGCTTCTGCTCCTTCAGCACATAGGCCATTCATCTGTAATGCAACCCCAAATATAAAGTGATTAAGTAGAGCTTAGGAAAGCCTTCAGATGAATAAACTATGTTTAAAACCATCTTCGACTTCTCGTTGGTAAACACTATGTCTGTCTACTAATATATATTGAGAAAATTAGTGTTTTCATGCAATGTTTTATGGTACATTACCTAAACTCAATGAGCAACTCACACTCTGTGTTTCATTGCTAACAGTGGATCACAATGTTTTGCTACCAACTATGGGTGTCACAGCAATAAGTTGACAGGCAATAAAAAGAGAATATGCTCTTTGGTGCAGTTTTCACAGTCTGTTCTACACATTGTCAATCACTGAAGTGGAAAAAATGAAGATATACAGCTTAACCAGTATGTTTACATGCATCTAACTAGGTATTCTCTTTAAAAATTAATTGAATTACACATATACAGAAAAATGCTTTGGTTATGGCTTTATGAATTTGAAGGAGCTTTGAAAGAACTGTCAAGTTCAGAAAGGAAAAATGCTACACTTTTCTTACACTGAAAAAGTGTTACGACGTCTTTTTTCTTTGGGAATTTCCATAATACTAGGCCTTAAGTTCTTCATTAACTGTTCAACTAACCGAGATTTTTGACTTCCAGGAGAAAAACCTCAAGCCATTTTAAGGATGCCAATATTGTCTCAGCTCAGCAAGGTACTTAGATACCTAAAATTTGACAGGATGGCTCACTCGGATTGGGTACGTGCTGATGGGATCCTAAAGCAGGGCACATCTGGCTGTTTCTTTACTACAGTTCCCTAAAATACTGTTAAAGTTGCACAGGTAAGAATTAAAAATCAGGAAATATTGAAGAAATGGTGTGGTCGCTCTTATCCCTTGTGTGGTACAGCACGATGTTTAGTTAGCAGCTTGTGTGCTGTTCCTTCAAACTACATAATTTAGTGCTCAAGAACTGTCCCAACATGTTTGAAGGAGAAGTATGAAAAGAAAGCTGTTGGAGCTAATGGGCTAACGGTTTAAACACCATCATAGCCTTTTTGCAACAACCAAGATAACAAAACTAAAAGAGAGCCTCTACAACAAGAAGAAAAAATGCTCATGGCCTAAAGGGATTTCGTATGGTGCATCCATGCCCCTGTTGAGCCTTACAGAATGGCAGTATACTTTTTTGACCAAGATGACTTTTTCAGTACATCACTTGAAATATGGGAATAAAGATGCTTCTGCCTCTAGTGGCTGAATGGTTTTATTTGAACTAAATTCCTCTGGTGATTTCTTCATAACCACATGAAGTTCTTGATACCTAGTTTTTGCTGAATGTGTGGATGTAATATGTTGATCCATTTCCTTGGTGACTCTGGCATTGTATCTCGGGAGTTTTTATCCCTCCTCATGCCTTCTTGAAGCTGCCTCCAGTGTTTTGGAGAGCAAGGAGAACTGGAGAGCAGGGGGCGAGGAAAGAAAGGGCAAGTAGGCAGATGGCCTTGCAGATGGGTAAACACTGCTCTGGAGCCCAGATCCTTACAGGATTTAAGCAAGTGCTTCTCTTGGAACACATGGCTCAAGGAGGTCAGCAGGATTGGTCACTGACTTAGGACTGTGATAGTGCTTAAAGCTTGTCCTAAACTGAGGCAGGTTTCCTTTGAATATGTGTTCAAGTAGTTTTTTGAATTGGATCCCCAGTTTTCAGATAAGTCACCGCTCCTGCTGCTCCTCTTCAATTTGCTGGTAGAGGAAGACAAATCTGTTTCATGAGATCTGTTCTAACAACTGCCGGTGCTTCCTTTGAACATGGAGGGGTTTTTTTGCCTGTTTGGGTTTTCCAAAACAGCCTTTTGTATTAAGGTATTGTCCTGGTTTCGGCTGGGATAGAGTTAATTGTCTTCCTAGTAGCTGGTACAGCGCTGTGTTTTCAGTTCAG
>JAVKLA010000057.1:1766736-1803871 GCA_034782735.1 Sagittarius serpentarius | reverse complement strand
ACTGTTCTTATCTCAACCCACGAGCTTTACTTTTTTTTTCCCGATTCTCTCCCCCATCCCACTGGGTCGGGGGGGAGTGAGTGAGCGGCTGCGTGGTGCTGTGTTGCTGGCTGGGGTTAAACCACGACAGCTATGTAAAGGAAAAACTGGGAAGCTATGAGACATAAAGTACGTAATTTGTAAGGTTTTTGAAATGGAGTTCAAGGCCTTAACAATGCTATTAATATTATACAGCAGTATCTGCTAGTAGCTAAACTGGGTTTTTTTTATCCCTAAGAAGATCATACACATTTAAAGTTGTAGATGAAGCTACATTTCCATGTTATCCTAAAGAGCAGATCTTAATAAATAATATATGATTAATGTGGTTCATTGAATGAAAAAATAAAATAAAACCCTGGCTATCAGGAGTTCCACTGAAGTTGACTGAAGTTTAGTAAGCTGCAATATTAGCACACACAAATAAGCATTCCAGTACAGATAGCCATATGAGAGATTAAGTGAGTAAGTTCAGATGTGGTTTAAATTCCCTAGTGCTATCCTGAGTGGTACTTTAGAACGATCAGCAGAGTACAAAGGGCCGAGCAGAACCAGAGGGAAACATGGGAGATAAACCATCCTAACACTGATGTGCTTCTGGAAGTGGCATGGAGCTGGTAGCAGGAGTTAGCAGTGAGCCCTGAAAAATTGTGCAGGAGCCTGCAATTTGGCAGGTCATAAAGGACCTGGTTGTAAAAGATGCTTGTGTCTAAAGGGTTTGTTTGGAATATATTATGGAAATAAACAGTAATATAAATAATTGAATACAAATTGGTCAAAGTTATATTTCAGTCAGCAAAATTGTTTAGAAGCCTAACATGATCTCTTCTCACGCCACTTGTTTTTAGATTTTTGGAGAAAGATTACCCTAACTCTTGCAGAAGAAGGGATATCTGGCCTCTGGAACTTGGAACGGACAGCAGGGTGTCCCTTTATGGTCTCTCTCAGAGAGGTGGGGGACATAACACTGTCCGGCTCTTCACCTCTTCTTTTGACTGTTCAACTTTGTGGCAACCCTGAAGAACTGTTAGGCCAGAGTTAGGGAGTGATTTGGAAGAGCATGGAACATGACTGCTAAGCAAGCTCATATGAGAAGGGAATATACCTGGTTTTTAATCTTGCTCCAGGTATTTTTTAGATTATTTTATAAAAAGACCATATATAATCTATGACATGAAAGCAATTCCCAAGAGTGGGCTCCAGAGCTCCTAGGCCTCTTTCAGGACAACCATGCGACTGCCCAGCCCCTAGGCAAAAGATCATCCCCTGGGCTATACGCATCTCTTTTTCGGGGTGCACTAGAGCTTTAGTTCTTTAATAGTAAGTCAGACTGCTTCAGCACAAGGCATCCAGAGTTACTAAGTTACTGAATAGAATGTGGTTGCCTCTGTACCTTACGTAGCACTTGCTCCAAAAGGTGATTTCAAAGAGCTCTTACTGACATGGACCTCTTAGGACTCGACTTCAAGAAGAAAAGAAATGCCAAGGTGGTAGATTACAGGGGCTTAGGTATTTGGTGTCGATAGTGTTGCCTTGCTAGATACACACACATGCACACATGAATGCACGTATAACAAGACAAATGTAAGACAACATTAACGCCGAACATTAAGGAACTTTTGCAGTTAGCAGCTCAGTGGTGGTCTGAAGAGATTTGGAGCTTGGGAATCTAAACCTTGCCTAGGTCTCACTAAGATTACTATATAGCACAATACGGGCCTTGAGAAATACCAGTCATTTGGGATAAATTAGCCAAGGCAGGATACCATACTAATGTGTCTGTCTGAAATCTTGTGCCTGAACCAACTCATTCAGGACTAACTCAAGCATCTGTGTGTGGTATGTTCTGTACCATCTAGACATGCTTTTTATGGAGAAGTACGTAAAAGTATATTGCACTGCTCTTGAGCCCCAGAGGGAAGTCACCTGCTGCTGATATACAGTTATACATTTTCCCTGCTGCGATGATTCAACTGTGCTAGCTGGCACGCTGACGGGAAGAAGCCAAATCTCCACTCATTTCCTCACTCTTCCCACTCACTCCCCGTGAAGAAGAGGCATTAGCAGCTGTGCAGAGGCTCTGTTATGTTGCTGCCTGCCGCTACAAGCAGCCCACACAAAACCAATAACACAGTTGCTATTAGTAAATAAAATAAATGCCAAGATCATTTAAAAATGATAAAATAACTCTTGTGAGCATTTATGTAGGCTGACAAATAGAGGCAAGTTACAGTGACAGAGGTATCTACCTCACTTCTTAACTCATTGCTTGTAACAACCGAAATGACTCCATGTTGCGACCATGAGAATGCCAAACTGTCTGTTCTTAAGGCTATGTAAAACCCCCCACCCCCCCCACCCCAACCTGCACAGGAGAAAGAACCCCATAACTGGAAGGAGAGATACTGAAGGAAAGAGAGTTTCTTGTACCTTCATTATTCTTTCAGTCTCATGAGAGGTCCTGGGCAGAAGAGTCCTGTTCCTGGCAGCCGTGACACAGACCGTCAGGGCTGGAAGGGACCTGAAGGGCATCATTTGCTCACTTCATGGTCCAAGGCAGAAAAACTTCCAGCGAAAGGCACGGCGGTTTCCAGAGCACCAGCTGCAAGGCTTTGCTACTCTTATCTGTAGGAGGTTTTCTGCACATTCAACCTGAGTCTCCACACGTTCATTTAAGGGCTAAGGAGAACAGATGCTCCTATTTTTGCTGTGCAGTGACGTTTGTGTACTTGAAGGCTGTTGCCTTCTCCCCGTCATCCTTTCTACAGATAGCACCCCAAATTTTTTTGACATTTCTTTGCAGCTTTTGCCTCTCCATCGCTGCTGCTCTCTGTTATTGGTCCATATCTTTCCTGAAATGCGTTAATGAAAGATGAATTAGTATTACAGAGGGGGGACCTCATGAGTGCTGAGCTACACAGAAAACCACAGAAAGTTTTCTCTTTTTGCTATCAACCTTAAGGAACCACTTTTGCTTCTTGGTCTGTCGTGGGAGATGTGTTGTAGTAGTGAATTGTACCTGGTGTAAAAGGAAGAACTCACACATACCCAGAGGGATTTAGTAAAAATTATGCCCCAGTTAATTGTTTCAGGCATTTAATTTTCTTTTATCACAGAAGTAATTCCAATGATGCAGCTGAAATGCATTAATCATTTTTTTTCAGTTAAATACAGTGAAGCCAGATATTTTTCTTTCAAATTGTGCTGTGTCCTGTTGGTGACATGTTCATAATTAGTAACTCAGCTACAAGTCTTGAAGAAGACTTAAAGAAGATACCAGAAGAACTGTCTAACTGAAGGTACTTAAAGCAAACTTCTTGAAATTTGGGGAACCCCAAAAGAAAGGAGAGCTGCAATGAACTTTGGCTATTTAGAGGAGTCTGTTCAGTGACCTGGGATAGCAGGGTAGATTCAGTTGCTTAATGAAAAGTTAATTTGTGATTCTAGCAACACAGGCCTAGAGATTAAAAATCTAATTAATGCCAGTCAGTATGGTATCATGGAAAGTAGGTCTTGTCAAACAAAACTGATAGCTTTCTTTGACAAGATTACAGGTCTGCTTGATAAAGGCAACTGTGCTGACACAGTTTACTTGGATTTCTCCAAGGCATTTGACACAGTACTGCATGATTAAAAATCTCACGTTACATTGGATTAGCAGGTGCAAGTTGGATGGATTAAAAATTGGTTCAGTGACAGGTCTTAAAGTGTGGTTGCTAATAGGAAGGCATCAATGAATATTACTTCCAGGGCTTCTAGGGAATGGTCCTTGGTCTCACAATATCAAATTATTTTCATCAGCTACATAGGTAAATAGTTCCCAAACTGTTCTGTTTGTGGCTTTCTGCTCCACTCGGACTCACAAATACTTCCCTGGTACAAAAAACTTAATGTCTGACAGGCCTCATCCCTCTGCCCTGCATTCACATGCACGTAAGCACTCACTTGTTAACTGTTGCAGCCCCACTCAAACCCTAATTTGATTGCTGCCATTTTAGGTAAAGTGAGACAATGTTTTCTAGTTATATTTCTGTGTGACAGGCTAGCAAGTTGGTAAATGATGTGGATCAGAGGGTGGAGTAAAGTGCAATCCACTGATACATGCTTTCTGTGGAATGGACACATCTAGAAATAAACATTGCATTTGGAAATCTAGGAATGAACATTTACGTATGAATATTACAAGATCTGTTTACAGTGTAGAAGCCTGTCTTGGAAAACTCAGAGGAGGTGGGTGTTACCATCAATAACTGCCTCAACCTAAGTTTTATTTGTGATGCTGTGACCAATGTAGCCCTTGGATAATTAGAAATACGAAATAGAAACCAAGACCTGGTACTTTGTCTGCTTTGATGAGACTTCTGTAAAAATCTTGTGTCCAGCTTTGGCGTACTCCTTTCGAGGATGGGGAAACACTCAAAAGAGTTCAAAAATGGAAGCAAAAAATGTCCCAGAAGATGGAAAAAAAATCGATGCAGTGTCGTTCTTGGGAAACTCTTAAGCTGTTTATTAGCAAAAGTGTTGATAGGCAACTTGATCACTGCCTTTAGATTATCACACATGGAAAAGATATTCGGTAGGGAGAAGCTATTCAGTCTTTCAGACAAGTGCATAACAATAGCTGGAAGACAAAATCAAACTGGAAAATAATATTTTCCTGGCAGCAAAGTTATTTGAATGCTGGACCTGCTTACCAGGGCAGGTAGCAAGCTCATTAGTCTCTGGAGTCTTTAATGTGGTCTCTTCCTGCAAGACATGCTGTGGTCCATTTTCTAGGAAAGGTGCCGTGTCCAGTATGAACAGGCGATCCAGCCAAATACTGCAGTGTTTCTTTCTGCTCTCAGTCCGTGGATTTTCGAATGAGGGAATAAAATTCAGAAAGACTTTTTTTTTTTTTTGTGGGAGCTTGAACGTTGAGATAGTCCAGTGCAGGGCTCACTGACATCAGCTGAAAGACTCGTTTACTTTCTTACCTTTTTTTAAAATCAGGCTTATAAATGCCAGACATTTTCATGATGTCTGAGGTCAGGTGGCACCACTGGCTGCCAGATGTTGCTATTGCGTGTACCCAACCCTCCAGCTGCATAGAGAGTGGCCTAGTGTCCGTTCTTGGGAAGTGCACTTTCCAAATTGTTATGTTTTCTTGTTGTGGATACTGACAGAGATTGACACTGGGTAGAAGGATCTGTGTTAGCAGTTAAGCATTTTCTGCCTAGGTGTTATGTTAGGAGTCGCCTCCTCAGGCGGAATTGCCTGTAGGGATTGACGCACTGATGTTAAAAAGCATCTTCCAAATTGCTTTGCCCTTGTCCAAAGTGAGGTCTGCCTCATACCCTTTTTCTGCCTTTCCAACCACCATGAGCAATTCCCATCCGTTCCATAGGAATCTAGGAAGGTTTTTACTCTCAGCACCAGGGGTGCCCCTTCCTCCTGGAAAAAAGCCATTCACTTTGGGGTGGGGTTTGTGGGCTTCTCTCAAAGGGCCTGTGCAAGATACCTAAAAAAGAAAACTCTTGTCAACAGGCATAACTGTGAGCAAGGACAGAATTGAGGTTTAACTAATGGGTTATAGAAATGGTGGGGAGGGAGAGAGCAAAAAAAATATTTTTCTCTCATTCTCACTCTCCTTTAAGTGTTGTTATAGATCATTTATCCTGAACTGACTTTTAACTAGTATACTTGAAAATACATTATGCAGACCCTATTTACTTCTCCCACTTCTAAGAGAGGAAAGCAAATACTAGTGGCTCTCCAACCAGGGTAATGCCAACTGCTTACGCAAAGAAGCAAGGGAAGAACAGCAAACCACAGACATCAAGGATCAAGAAAAAAAGAATGCATTTCTGAATACAATTACCAAGAGGACATTCCAAAGAGAAGTTCAGTACACAGATTAACTTGACTCTGGACAACTCTGTGTAGATACTTCATATGACTCCCATCACCGAATTATCTTGTGGGTAATTGTTTAGTGAAGATAAATGACAAACTAGTCCATAAACACACACAGCAGGTGTACTTGTTAAGCCATTAGAAGGTTACGAACACATTAGTTTGGTACAGGGATGCAATTAGGAGACATTCTACTGGAATGGCAAGGCTCCGGATGCATCAACTTAATTCAAGTTTTACTGCTCTCTCTCCCTTTTTCCAGGGCTTGTATAATGTTCACCACTTCACTTACTGAGAAAGTTCAACCACCAAAACCTTTCCAGCTGCACACAGACATGATGTATTAGATGCTGCCTTGAGGCTGGGTAGCAAAATTCAATTGGAGCCGGAGAAAAGCCTTGAAGAATTATGTGCCATTCCTTTGAAATGTGAGTCAGTTTTGGTTTGGTTCATGTTTATATACACAAGTAAAACTTGATCCTACTTCTGCTAGAAAATCTGACCAAAAACCAAGCATGAAGACATTTTTTCATGGTGTTGAAACAGGCATAACTCCTTTCTCCAGTTCATGTCATGACATCAGGAAGATCACTTTCCTGTTTGACAGTGACTAAGAAGCAACAGGAGAAGCAGCTTAGGGAAAACATTCTCGACCTCACCCAAGCAAATCATCTACCTGCAGCAGCTGCTCTAGAAGAAAAGCTGGAAACAATGTTTGGAATTTATGAGTGGCGTTCAGCTTCACAGTCAGGCGCCTGCCTGTGGCTGTCTGCAATGCAAAAGTCTGCATGGGAGGGAGGTGTTTAAGCTCTCGTTGTACACAAGACATACAGTCAAAAGAGCCTAGAGATTACTTTGGGTCACCAAATGTAGCTGTCTTTTTTAGATGACCTAGACTGTACATTGCATCCCCATTACATCTCCAGTACTCTGACTGTGGAGTTGTTCCTACCCTAGCAGCCAAGTACCAGTGCTGGTGGGAGGGCTGAGAAGGCAGCAAGGAAACATGAGTTTATAGCTCTAATTTTGGACAGTGGAAATAGAAAGTTAAGAAGAATGAAGAGGGTGTGGTTTTTTTGCATCAACTAGAAAATATATACCCTTCATGTAAACTGGTTAATTATTTAATTACAGCTCATGCATGAAGTGCATATTAATAATACTATAATCCTAATGGAAATACAGGATACAGCTCCATGCTCCTAAACAGTGAACTTTCACTATATGAAGACACACTGCAGTTGAGTGGTTCCTAAGCTTTTCTGACAATAACCTCCCAGAGCATGTTCCATCTGCTCTGCTGAGTTCATCACCCCATTTGGATTCAGGTACCTGCTAACGTATCAGTGCTAAAACTTTGACTTGTAGTTACAGGTCGGTCCAGCCAAAGAGATGAGGCACAGAAGAAAGCAAACAAAGTATGGGCATTCTGCAAAGAATCAGTAGGTAATATGAAGACACTCAGGCTGAAGTATGTATTTCATAGTTCTTCAACATAAAAAATAAAAGCAAACACCAGGAAAGACAGTGCTTCACGGGTGCACACTCTAGCTGGAACAGGCCAGACGACCCCCAGCTCCTCGCTAACACACCTCTGCTGGAGTCCTGTAAGCTTGAAGGGATTTTGGTTCACCTTGGGAACAAAGACTCAGCTCCAGTTTGGTGCATTGCCTCCCTGCAACGCCCTACGACTTTCCTTGCCAAGTACAAGAACAGAAACTTTCCTTCCCTCTGACATTTCCATTTAGACCTTGCCCAAAGTCACATTCATTTGGTAAGACCAGTCCAGCAGAGAGCCATCGGACACTGCGAAGGTTACCTCTCCCTTTCTCCCCTCCTCCTCTTATCCTGCTAAGACTTACCCTTTTTAAATAACCCTTCTGAAAGGAAGCTGCACCCAGGGTGAAGGCAGTGGTCGGTGCACTGAAATCCTGGAGGATCACAGGGCACAACAGGGCAATGGGAACAACCAGCTGAGGAGGACATGTTCTGCTGATTTCTCACAGTGATGCAACCTCTAGGAAATAGCGATGCAAAATGCAGGCATTGGTTGGGTCTTCAAATGAGAAGATCTCTTATTTGTGGGATTTTTTTTTTTTTTTAAAGGAAGCCGCTGCGGTGCCTCCTGGGGCCTCTTTTGAAGTTGGTTTGTAATGGAATATTAATAATCAGGTATCTGTCTAACTGCAGCCACAGTTTCTGCTGCAAATTATTTCACAAAGTATTTTATCTCAAAAAACTGCAGTTATTGATCTTAGCTTTTTTTTAACTGATGTTTTCTCTTTGCACCCACAAGAAATGAGAGATTTTGAGCAGCTGTGCATAAATAAACACAACTTGGATGGACTCTACATAGTGTTAGCTAGTAAAAAAAACCCCAAACCCTAAAATCTGACACACAGCACACTTCCTTACGTTCCTCTGCATATCACGGAAAGAAAACAGACAATATAAGAATGAAAGCAATTACTTGCACATGCAAGTTTAAGCAGCTTATCCTGCAGAAACAGAGGGCTCTTTCGATGCATTGTTCAGTTCTGTTCTTGATATCTACAACCTGCTTGCAAGAAGGTATAAATATTGCTCTGGAAGTGCTGCTGCCTGTCTCCAGAGTTTAGACTGGACACCTGACTTCTGGATGACTACAGTTGAAATTAATCTTCCCCGTAGTTAAGGATGATAGTAACATTGTCCAGAAGCACATACCCACAGGCAACCATTGTTCTAAGCCCTCAGCTCAACCTTTAGCAGCAGTGTGGTATGAGTTTAACCAAATTCTATCTCCCGTCTAGTCTTCCTCCTTTCAGCATTTTAGCTGGACTTCATTCATATGTGCAGGTTTTGAGTGCAGCAATAAGTGCATAATGGTCCTTTTTTTTAACCTTCTTGCCCTTCTTCAGTCCCCCAGTCCCCTGTTCCTGTCTTCTGGCACTTTGCACTATCAACTGCCATCTTTGTTCTGCCAGGAAAATTGAAGCAAGTACTCCACAGACAGGTTCTTGGGAAGACTCCCCTCTATACTCTTTGCCTGTCTTACTCCACGCACATGGAAACATGGTAGCTTCTGTTTTCCTTCTCCCCTCTGTGCCTTTACTCCTCAAGACCCACTTCTGCAAGCAATACTTAAAAAACTCGGCCAAAAAATAGTGGTGGAACAGCTCTGTAATGACAGCAGTCATTATTTATTAACTTATAAAAGGGATACTTGAAATTTATTCAGAATCATCAAGCTGTGACACTACTAACCTATGTAATGAGTAGGAGCCCACTATTCTTTCTTCCTCTCCTTCTTTCCTCATTCATGCTCACCTCTGTCTTGGATCAAATTAGAAAGCAAGCTCTTCAAATCAGAGGCTGCATGCTCCTGTATCCTGGGGACTTGGAGTGCAATAATCGTGAGAAACCTAGGTTACATATAAAAGTTATGATTCATTTGAGACATGCATAAATTGTGAATAATCAAAATTAATTATATACTCTGGGTCAAGAATGAAACAGCTTGTGAATGATCAGAATATTAGAATGATCAGAAAAAGCTGCTTTCTTCCTCTGCAGGAAGAGTTCTCGATAGTGGCACTGAGGAGGGAGGCAGAGGAAACAAATGAAAGGTGAAATAGGAAGCAGAAAGTGTACGTTTGTGTGACAGCCTGTTTTCTGCGTGAAAGTTTTGAAAGCGAGTGAGCACTAAATGTGAATTCCTTTTGTTACAGCTCCAAGAAAGAACACGATTATTTCTCTTACCCTGAATGGAAGGCAGCCAGTATGTCTAACAGCTTCAGAGATGCTTCCCATACCCTCCAATGTGAAATTGTACGTAGGCTGACATCCACCTGTTACCTTACTGCTGCACCTGAGGACACTTTTGCAGAGTGCTCCTGAACACACTGGCAGGCAGAATGGCTGAAAGACCATATGTAAAGTTGCACAGGCAATCTGCAATATTCCCCAGATTATGTACCCTCCAGCTATTGCTTACAATCAGGTTGTGGCATGTTCCTGTCACTGAGTTTCACGAGGTTTAAACAACAGTTCAGAACCTGGTGTAATTTCTCATGTTAGGCATTCATCTGGTAAGTACAGTAATGGGGGTGCTTTATCTGGAAAGAATACTGACTTTCGCTGCTGAAAGGAAGAGCAGGACACAGACATCAGTCCCACGTGAGTACGGGAGAATGCTGGCTTTAGTACAGGTCAGAAACTTGCTCTGATAAAACATTCCCTGAATAGCAAATATGGGCCCCATGGATGTGGAGGCCCCATGCTGGAAGAGTATGTGGCAGAGTTAGCTTATTGAGGGCCTTGTCAAATACAGTCCTGACCAAAAAAATCTACATCAAATTCATAATCTCTAGAATGACATTGGGCCTGAAAACAGCAATTACTTTTGGCATGTGGTTTCCATTGTGGTTATAGTGCCTCAGAAGACCAAAAAAGGAAAATCTCACTTCGGAGAAATTGATTCCTACTGTAAATGCATACTTTATGGGAGCAAAGTTTAGCTCTATCCACTAAAAGAAATATATATATGTAGGTATGAAATATATATCAGCTTCTTCCTACTTGTCAAGTCCTTGATGCACACCTAGCTTTCCATTCCTACAGGCAAATTCTACGTTAAGTATTAGTGTTAGCTTTGTTATCAAATTCAGCGCGGCCAAGACTTTGATTACACACTAGTACATACTGTCCTTGCTAATACAGTACATAGGATGTGTCTGAAAGAAAAATGAATTCTGTCTCAGGCAAAATACTATGGTTTCTTCTGAAATTGTGTATCTGCCAACTCTAAGGCATCGTAAATAAATATTTACTGAACTTTTAAGTGAACTGCAAATAAAATAGGTTTCTGTTGGAAATCTTCCTAATTTCTGGCAGCCTACTCGGTAGTCTGCAGGAGAATTTGTTGCTATATATATAAACAAAGAAGATGGTTGATTTATGTTACGAGAAGAGCATAAATAATTTGCAATTGGCCAATTGTATACCTAAGTGGGATAACAGTTTTGCATGTGACGTGGTAAAAAACATGATGGGATTTTTTTGAAAAAAACCCACTTCTAAAATTACTGTTGCTCTGTTATAAAAGAAAAAATGGACAGACTTTGTTTAGTGAGTTGCATCAGTCAAACAGAATTGTCTTCACTCAGGTAACAAGCATATTTTATATGGAAAATTTACTAGCCAAATTCTTTTCTTTTGCTGTTGAAATCAAAAGTAATTTTGCTGAATAAAGTGGAGTCATACAGTGGCAAATGGGAGAGGAAGGAATGTGACTCTGCGAAACAACCAGAAAATTGAAATGTGTGATGGCATGCCATTATACTTTTAAAGGAAGAACTTCTGCGGTGCACCGTACTTCCTCAGTAACATTTTCTACACACCTTTATTCATAAACTGTGCTAGGGAAAAATGAATCACTGTGTCTCGATAACAAACACATTGCATAAAGGCAGAACTGCCACCATAGTTAGTAATTTTGATGAAAATGGTTATTCTGCAGATTTTTCCTAAACCGTACTATGGTTTGAATGATTTGATACATCTCCTAATCCTACCAGATACTAATTAATAGGATCTCCAACTTTCATTTGGGCACTCAGCAGCAAAAGTGAATGAATGAACACTGATACCATGTTTGGTCAAATGGATTCGCCTCTAGCAGTACAACGTTAAAGTCAAAACCATTGTATAGGTGATATTTATGCCATTAATCAGAAACAAGAAGACCATTGAGCAGGTCTGGGTTTTGTTTGGCCATTTGTATGCATTGTAGTGCATTTTATTTTAATTATACAATACCGTATGTCCACCAGCATGCTGATATCAGTGAATGGATCCATGTTGTGCCACTAAATCACCAGGCATCCAACTTGAAGGGAGTATTTAAAAGTTAGGCTCCTATTCTTCCCATCAAAGTGCGGACAACAGAAAAACAAAAGAGTGGCTTAGAGCACCAGAGTGGATCAGAGCCAAGAAACATGGCCGGGTTTTGCTCAGAAATCTGCAGCTGCAGATATCTGTTGGCCTTGCTTCCGACCCCTTGAGCAACTACCGATTTGTGACTGTATTTTAGTCACAAAGGCCCCTACTAGACTCAGGTCCCAGTCATGGAGGTGGAATCCCCTGGCACTGATGTGGAAGAGTAACCCCCGCCTGCCGAGCCCCCCCTTGCCACTATTGCCACCACCACAGCCTTGAGCGCCTCATCTCAGATAACTATGCTGCACGTGAATCATTTTTTAATGTTTGGTTTAATACACACAGATTCTTTAAACAATAAAAAAAAAATCAGCAAACATCATCACGATCTGGAAATCTCTTTCTTAACTTAGAAAACGGTTTCTTAATGGCACAGGGGGAGAACACGACAGCAAGCTTGACAACATAATTAGAAGATTGTTACGAGGAAAGGGAAAAGCATTCTTTATACAGCTCTTACTACTTTCAATAAGATTATTCTCCCTGAATAGCTAATCAGCTTTTCTAGCTTCCCAAATCCATGTGCTTTAAGCTGCTCTCACAGTTCTTCTTAGTTGCTAAATGGCAAACAGTGACACCTCCAAAAGGGAAATTTAAAGTGTTAACCAAATGTGAGCAAACAGCATGATGGAGACTGCAGATAAAGAGATCTTTGGCAGATTAGCAGCAATTTAAGAAGATCACACTGTTACACCTGGGTTGACAAGAGCTGACAGGGTTTGTTGATCTCTGCTCCTATCTCCAATTTGAGTGTCATGTTTCAACAGAAATGAGAGGAATAGGAAAAAAAAGAAAGAAAAATCCTTTCAGTACCGAACATTGGCTCCACAGCAAGTGTTTATGGCAACTGAAACAAAAAGGAGCTAAAGAAGTAGATGAAAGGATTAAAATAAGACTGTTCATCTCTAAGTGCACAGCGCTTCCTCCTACTGCCGAGTGTCCCATTCTCTCCGTTGACAGAACCTTGTCCCAGCCACTCACTACCCACTTTGATGTATGGAGGCTTTTTCTGCTGGCAAAATCTTGCAAAATAATAAAGGTTGAATTAGAACTAGGAAGGAGGAGCGGAATAACAAAAAAATCTCAGTAGCAACAACAGCGAGGACTGGTTTTGCATCGCTAATGACACGGCTTCTTAGAAGGCTGGGGGGGGGGTGTTTGGGGTTGGTTTTTTTCTGTAGTTCAATTACTGGGCATTTATTTACTGCGACTGTGGTGCTCTCCGCTTGCTGTCTTTGTCAATAAAGGAGCCCTCTTCAGCTGAACTTTGTCACCCTCCTTCATTTTAGAAATCTTTACTGATAAGAATCCTTATACAGGTTCCCTTCAATAGAAAATAAATTATGACTCCCCTCTAGTAGAGAATGAGAGGCACATGAGGCTCCTCAAACGCCACTGAACTCACCAGCCACATAAAATAAAGAAGTGAGTAAAACCCCAAAAAGTATCTGGAAGTCTATAGAGAACCATAGCTGGGAAATGACTAAGTCAGTTTTCCACTGGGGCTCACAAGCACCATTCCAGCAAGCTTAACGTGGTCTTAAAGTGGGTATAGATATAATTTAGCATCTTGGAGGGTCAGATAGATCTAAAAATCAAGTGACTCCATGCACACCTTCCTCTATCCACCACGAAACCCTGCTGGGCAGATGATGAAAAGGAGCTTAATATTCCTTAAAATAAAGATGCTACCTTGACACAAGAAATGCTCCGAGATTATCTAGACAGGGATGAGGTGAAGCCCTAAAACATTTTGGAGTAGCGGTCATCCTGTGCAGGAACAACTTGAGCTCACCTTGGCTTTTCAAGGGTGCGATCCAACTTTGCGCTTAACCTGTTTCAAGTGCAGCTACTGCTGACCAGCACGTTTGCGACTTACTCCCATCACGTGCTGTCTGCCTTCTGCCTCCTCCCAGGGCTGTGCAGCTGTGTCGTCGTCCAACCCTGAACCGTTGATTAGCTTTCCAGTAGTTCGGCGAGCTGATCCAGGTCACTCATGGTCGCTCAGTGGACCAGGGACCTCGGAAGTGGAGGGAAGGGAAAAGAGAACGGTACCGCCCGTTCTGCGGTTCGGTCACAGTCGGCATGATAGGAAATTGCACCGCGAAAGGGTGGCCCCACGGTCGGGTGAAGCCAGCTTAAATCCAGGCGGCTGCTAGAGGAGGTGGCTGCGCTTCCTTCCAAACTTAGCTGCGTGGTCGGTCACACACCCTCTCTTGTGCCTGTGCTGATGGCTTTTTGCAGCCATGGCATGGACTGGATCATGAAGCTTCTCTGATTAAAAACCCAGCCTTTTTTTCCTAATTAATTTTGATGTGTGTCATGTTTCCACATGCAGCTGTGTGATTGCTTGCACCAAAAGCAGGACAAACATGTCTTAAGGCATACAGATGTCCAGTCAGGAGCCGTGGGAAGGAATGCTGCTTCTTCGGTGGCAATTACAGCCTTAGTTGGTCACTAAATTCAGGTAACTTTCTTCTGTTATTACAAGCAAGTGTTATTTAATCTGGGACCGCTGCAAGACAATAGCTGAGGAAGCCAGTATAAAACAGAGCAAATTCCAGTGTCACACTCTGCATGTAGTTTTTCAAGAGCCAAGATTTTTTATAGCTGGATCCTTTGGCCACTGCTACTGACACCAGTGAGTGGAGGTTCAGGCCCTTATTTTCAAGGGTGGTCTTGGAAGAAGAGGTCTTTAATGCAAAAGTTGGGTTTTTTTCTTCCGCTTAACATCCCTACAAAGACAGTACAGACAGTACTTTTTCTTGCTGTGTGAGCAGACAATATAAAATTTAGTCATGCCATCTAAATGGAGAATTAACCGGTGATGAGAGGAATGGAAGACTGATGGAGAGCTGGCACTGTCAGTCATCTGCAGCAGGACTTTAAGGCCTAATTTTCCTAAAAGAGAGTGCACTTTCGAAATTGCAGTGCAATTTTCAAAAAGTGGGAGCTGAATATTTAAATGCTTGCTTCCTCCGTGCCACTGTGTTAAGCACCCAGCTGTGCTTTCACCTAAAGTCAATTTGGAAACAGCAATAAAAAAACATGCTGCATGTATTTTACACATATAATGGCATCTGCACTAATGCACAAATCATTCTAACTACATTAACGGTCCCTTATTTTTAATACACAATGTACAACCCAATTAATGTCACTTACGTTAGAAATATTAATATCCCAGGCCTTGTTCCAATAGTGGATCTTCATGATCATACCGGGTCAACTAAAGCGATTATGGCCAAGACACAAAATACCACTATCTTTCATTCAACCTCAACATAAACCTTATTATTTCGTTTATTAAAGAAGTGAGCTTTACCAAAATATGTCCTCTCCTCCCTTCTGACATGATGGCAAAAACTCCCGGGAAGTGGGAAGACGACGTGCCCAGTTTAAATGGGCACCAGCATTTTCGTTAGCTAGAGGCTGGAGAGTGAGTCTGAAGATGAGAATCGTGGCTGATTGGGGTTGTTTTGGCAGATAAGGAGAAAAGGGGCGTTTCTGACCCTCGCCTCACAGTGAACTCAGGCTGCAGGACTCAGTACGTTCTAATTTGAAATGAAACACAACAAACCCAACAGACATCAGCATCAGTGTTTTCCGAAAGAGATGTGAAATGGGATATTGCAAGTCACCACAAGTAATGTCTAAGAGGCAGGCTTGAGGAAAAAAATGCTTTCTTCTAAAAATTTGCTAATTCCATTCAAATCCTTTTTACCTGTCAGATACAGCATGTGAGAGAACCACACGAAGCGCAGAGCGTACATTTTCCTCTCTCCTAACTCTCCTATTCCCACCTACAGTGACGTCAAAACCTTACGTTAGGACGGTACATTTTTTTTCCAGGAAAAGCAGAAGGCTCCTCGGTTCCGAAACCGCAGAGCAGCCTCTAAGCGGCGGGGCCGGAGCGGTGGTGGCTGGGATGCTCTCGCACCTTCCCACGACACGGGCCGCTGGCAGGCACCTCGCACGCCGGCAGCCCGAGCCAGCGCTGCCGCGTCCCCAACAAAACCTGCTAATTGCCAGCCGGCGGATTTGATCCAGCTCTTGGCAGGTTTTGGGGGTGCATTTGTGAACACAGCTTTTGCTCAGGAAAAGAAGGGAGATGGCATGTCAGGGTGGGGGAAAGGAAGAATTATTATGGACCATTCAGAGGCAGGAGATATGAACCACCAGCAGCGCAATATCCCCGTGTTCGCGGAGGAGGTCTGAGGCAATACTGGGAGCTGAGCGTGGCTTTGCGGAGCTGCGGACCAGCGTCTCGCTCACCCTCGTGTTCGTCCTCTCGCGACCAATTTCTTCCTGAACGTCTCTCATGACTGACAGAGGTTCTGGAGTTAATGCGCTTATAGGAAGGTTGGGCTGAGGATGTTAACTAACTGCTCCAGTTTTTTTGGCTTCAGTGTAATGTGCCAAAGCTGTTGCCGTTAGATTACCCTGTCCCCTAGTCAATTATATTAGTATTGTCAAAAATAATGCCAAGACTGTATAATATTTGTTCTTGCCAGCTGAAGAGTCTATAATGGACATTGTATTTATGGGTTTTCCATATCTTCTGAAACAAACTAGTCTATCTTTTTAGACAAGCAGCTTTTCTTGGGTTTTGAGTGATATTTATTTAAAAGATATAAAATATATTACCAAGGAAAGCCAGAAATATTTTGCAGCTAACATAAAATAGGAAGATGGATAATTTATTTCCACTGCTGGCTTCAAAATAACTTTTTTTTACAGTTTTAAAGAAGTTCTTCATTTTGTAATCTGAAGAAACAGCCCAAGGCATAAGAAGAAGATAGCTGAATATTACATTGATACTGAATATATTACATCCGTTCCTACTCAGAAAGCAAAGCAGGCCAAAGATTGCCACAGTGAGAACAGAAAACTAAAACAGGTTAATACTAAATATTAATTGGTACCAGAATCTGAAACGCAAGAAATGAAAGAGCCCAAAGATCATCCAGCCTGTCTCCCTGCAAGTGGGAGATTATCCACTCTGTACTTTTGCCAGCGCTAGGAACATTTCAGTTCTTAAAGGCCTTTTTACTTCCCTTAGAAAAAAATTTCACAGCTTAACAAGAGCAAAGTTTTTGCAATAGCCATTTTAAGGGTTTTACTTATAGTGTCAGCCCGTTAGTGTTAATTACAAAATGCATGGTAATTATAGAATCACAGAACGGTTTGGGTTGGAAGGGACCTTCAAAGACCACCTCGTTCCAGCCCCCCTCCCGTGGGCAGGGACACCTCCCACCAGACCAGGCTGCTCACAGCCCCGTCCAGCCTGGCCCTGGACGCTGCCAGGGATGGGGCAGCCACAGCCGCTCTGGGCCACCTGGGCCAGGGCCTCACCGCCCTCACGGGGAAGAGCTTCTTCCTGACATCTCATCTGAATCTACCTTCTTCCAGTTTAAAGCCGTTACCCCCTGTCCTATCACCACACTTCTGATAAAGAGTCTTTCCTGTAGGCCGCCTTCAGGTACTGGGAGGCCGCAATAAGGTCTCCGCGGAGCCTTCTCTTCTCCAGGCTGACCAGCCCCAGCTCTCCCAGCCTGTCCTCGTAGGAGAGGTGCTCCAGCCCCCTGATCATCTTTGTAGCTCTCCTCTGGACTAGCTCCGAGAAACACTTCCTCCTTGATGTCTATATCCATATAAATGGATATGTTAATATTATGCCATTCCCTTATTTTCCTCCCCTCTGCCTATCACCTTAGTCTTTGCTTAATCAAGCAGCAGTTTATATATTTATGTCTATGCCTCAGCCCACCCAGTCTTCTCATCAGTTGTGTTGCTCCTCCAAAATCCCTTCAGATTGGCAGTATCTTTCTTGCTAAGCGATGGCTGGCCAGGATTGACTTCAATTTTCCCGGAGGACTCACAGAAGTTCCTTTGGAAAATGGATGCTTTTAAGTAGACGGTCCAAAGTAGTATTCAGGATTATCCCAGCACTATAACGATGAAGAACTCATATTTAGTACACTATGCCTTCCACTCCGTGTTTTTCTCAGTATTACCGCTTTCTGGGTTTCGCCTGCATATCGAGTCATATGTTTCAAGTGATTATTGCCTACAACGCAATCATTCGCATCTTCCTAAGCCAAGTCTCATGGTATTCCCCTACCATGCCGACGTTTTCGGGGTCTATGTGGTTCTTTATTATCTCTCCGTTTTGGCAACGTTTGCAGTTCTGTCCACAGTAGTGCTAGAGGAGGGGCTCGTAGCGTCCTCGAGAGCTCTGCAGGGGTGCAGTGCCTCAGAAAGCAAGGGAATACCCACACCGCGCTGGACAACCTGACCAGCTGTCTCATATAATTGCTGTATGTCTATCTGCTCGCACTCATGGGCACAGGAACTTCTGGAGCAACGTGAACATGCAGGGATCGTGGTTTGTCCTGCTGACTTTCAGGGAAGGGTTCTTGTACCTCTCCCTCCATGTGCTTACAAGCCCCTACGAGGGGCACTGGTGTTCTCTTCTTTACTCCTTTTTCGTAATCCTTGGTAAAGACAAAAAGTAGGGACCCATCTGAACCCACTAAAAGCTGAACCATCTGTGTGACAAGGAACATGCAAACTGGATAGCATTCACCATGACAGATTCTGTGGAAAAAATCACTCTTCGGGTGGGGAGCTATCAGCTAGCACATCATATATGCCAGATTCCAAACCAGGTTCCTAAAGGCGTCAATCATACAGAGATGTTTTCTGACAGAGGAACACAGTGACTAGGACAAATTCTACAATTGCCTCAAAAGTGTGATTGACAGAATACCAAAACACAACTTACACTTTGTGATGGGTGACATTAATGCCAAAGTAGATGCGACAACCAAAGAATGGAACGAGCAGCAGGGAAGCCTGGGAGAGGAACGTATCAACCCAAATCCGAGGGATTCTGGCATTGTGCTTTGTGTCTTATCGTGTTCTCGTAAGTAACCTTTTCCTTCTAAGGTGCAAATACACAACGAACATGAAATTTGCCAGACAGCAAGAAAATCCCAGGATAATGCAAACCCCTGCTCTTTTCATCTTCCCAACAGACCAACAACATTGGTATCAATTTGAGATCCAAATGAACTACGCAAGATGCAATGACTTACGGAGCATTCAAAACCAAACCAAGCACCCTTGAAACCCATGTGTCAAGAGGCAACACCATACAGAGAAGGCAATGATTTGTTTATCTAGGCAACCTGTTACTAGTCAAAGCAGAGCTCAAGAAAGGGGTAACATCAGATATACAGCACAGAACTTGCTGAATTCACCACTTTACAGGAATAGAGATATATAGCACCAAAACATGTCAACATGAGGTTGCAGGAGATAATGATCTACTGTGGCATTAGACAAGAAACTAGGCATCTTTGAAAAGCATTGTCTGTTTTAAATTACTGGCCTTTGATGGAGAGACTTTATCACCAGCTGAGAAACTCAGGTACTATCTGTCAGCTATAAGCTCTATCAAAATCAGATGGAAGTGCTGAATGTATGTGGAGTATGTACGTTGGATACCAACACACATACTCTCACTTGAGTCATTAAGTGGAAAAAAACCTGAGAGTAGTTCCAACAACCTCTGGCAAACAAAACCACTGAAAATGGAGGTGTGCACAGATAACCTCCAGAATCTGTAGCAAATAGCAAGAGCAACAAGCAATAGTCCTTAACGTGAGCTGCTCCAACAGCTGTGTTACTGCTATCAAAAACAACACTTGTAAAACTATCTAGATTTGTCCAAATGAGCTGTCAGCATTGTGACTGTATCAGGTATCAGTTATACCTGAAGTCAAGGCTTGAAGGAGACTTGTAGTAGATGGCCAAATGGGGCTGAAGTTACAGGGGCAGATTCAATGGCTGGTCCGAAGCCTGGCCAGAACTTTCTAAGGCTTGTGCTCCACTCCTAACCAGTGCCTTCAGTAGCATGAGCAGCTACAGGACAACTTCAGGAGCATGAAGAAGCAAATATGGAAACATAACAGAAAATGGATAACAACAGCAAGAAGGAGAACAGCAGAAGAAGCTTCTTCACAGTTCCGTAGACTTTCTTCCCATTAAAAAAATCTCTTTCCTAACTTACATGGGTGAAGTTATTGACCAGAGAATTGCCTGGGAAGTAATTTACAGCTGTTTGCATAGATGCCAGACTAAATTTTGTGTTGCCTCTACAAGCACTAGGCTGTGAAATAGCACAAATATTGTTAATAAACCTCCATTTCTTCTGGTTTCTTCATCAGTGACTCAGAGCTCAAGGCAGGCTTTTTAGGATAGGTCATGTGAAAAAGGTTGCCTTTAACTTAGGTATTCTCCTATTTACTTAGCCTTTAGCACTCATACCGTTGATATTTATATATACTAATACGGGGAAGAATATCCTCCTTTATTTCTGGTTGTTTACCGATTAGAACAAGACTTACAAGAGCAAGGTTATAGAACAGGATGAGAAAGTTAAGAAAATCTTACTCAAAAAAATAAAGGAAGGAAAAAAAGGAGGTGATGCTCTGCAGTACTAGAGAGGCACCGGGATGGGTTACAATACCGTGGAATTGGTCTCTGACGAGACAGACAGCACTCCCCGATGTGCCTATGTTCACTCTTGCTCAGCTCAGTGATACGCACCCAGAAAAGTCTGAAGTGTGCAAAGACTCAAGGAACAACCTCTTTCAAAACGGTAACAGCGTATTTTAGTTGTCACTCCAGTCTGAACCAGCTGAACGAACCACGCAAGCCTTTTCACAGAACAGGTGAGTTTTCACCCCAGGACCTTTACCAGCTGCTGACCTAAGCGAAAAGGTGTAAGCAAGTAATTCTAGCACATCCAGACACGGAGGTAATGCTTCAGCTTCACAGCCACAGTCAAAGGGTTATCTGTCTTTTAATGTGTTATACATCTCTCCTTTTTTCTTCTGTTACACATGCTTCGATACAAATACTTCATTCTACCACGTCAGCTTACTGTGGAGTGTAATGTCACAATTTAATGCCACTGTGACACATCTAAAGCAAAGAAGTACATTACTTCTTGCATGACCAGATGCTTCCTACTGGCCCGAGTAGTGGCGCAAGCCGCTGAAGTGGTCTGAACAAACGCTTGTCTGTTACAGACGCCAGACTCTCTCAACCTGCCACGATGGGAAGAGCAATCAGGCAGCTCTCTGGACACTGCTATGGGATCTTTCTTCCTTAAACGTTTCCACTGTAAGATTCCCTCCCTTCACCATTATTTACAAAATAACATCCATTTGGGTATAACAGTGCAGATGACATTTAAAGCTCAACCTGGAAATGGTTTTCCTCCCTTAGAATACCATCTCTGCGTGTGTGTGTGTGTGTGCCATGCAGACATGCGCAACTATTTGCGTACAGCTGTACCGCTCTGCCTAAAGACTTCTGAAACCTTGGCCAGTTTTAATCAAATTTGGCAGATTAGAGATCTCAAGAGCTACAGGTTGTATGGAAATAGATAGCCAAGTAGAGAAGAATGATTTTGTCATTGTGTCCGCTCTAGGAAAAGGGTCCTATGTGAGCTCAGCCGTTAACAGACGCTAAAGAATCTGCTCCTCAGTTAAGGTTTCTGCCCTGTGTGGATTTTCAGGCTTTTAATAAGGCACAAACCGCAAATCTCAAAGTTTTCCCCATTTTGAGCATTTGTAACATCTCTCCTGTATGGATTCTCTGGTGTTTATAAAGAATGTTTGCAAACCGCATCTGTTGGTACAGTTCGTTTAAAAAGGAAATCAGCAAGGAAACAAACCCATTGGAAATAAATGCTCCAGTTTTCAGGGAACAATTTCTTTCTATTTGATGACATTACTTTTCAACTAAAACTTCTTAAAAAGATGGTAAGAAAATATGTTGCAACTGAAGAATGATTACAGGCTAACAAAACTCAGTTGGAAAGTCATACCGTGTGGATTTTCCTAATTTCAGACACTGGTCCAAACTTTGTTAGGAAAATGCTCCTTAAGCATTCAAGCCCCTCCCTCTTATGCATTCCTTCGTCTAAAGATTTCTTCTCTGAAACCAATAGGGAGGCCTCCTGTGAACATATTTCTCCTTGTGTTCTGTGTTCAGGCATTAATAGGATTCATACTACCCAGTCTGAGCCACTCCTCCGGAGAGCCAGCACCGGGAGTTTAGTCAACAGAGACTGAAGTCTTCCTCTGTCAGAAGAGAAGAGTTTGAGCCACTCCCAGAGAAAGGTCCCTGTGTCTCTGCATTGACTTATGAGGAAGTCCAGGTCAACTGCAACAGAACTGAAATTTCTTAGTTAAGTTCAGTTAGTCCTGGCAAGATGATGAAACTTTATTAATACTCACTTCTTCAGCATCTACACTGGGTTCCATCTCTGGTGTTAAGCATCTCAGCTTCCAGTGTGCTCCCAGCCATGATCCCGACTGCCCACGCAGAAGTTCAGCTTGCTCTTGGGCTTGCTTCCAGCTTTTTCCCCTCAACAAGGAACCTGTGGGCACGGTCGAAAAGGTGACACCTTGCTTCAGGGTCTGAACCTGACAAGATGGGATGGATTCAGGCTGCACCCCAAGCTGGGTTCCCTGCTCCACCAAGAGTCCTCCAAAGTTATTTCAGTTCCTGCGCTCTCAGACAACGCCGTACTCCATCGTGTCATGCTCTGGAGCAGGAAAGCTGGTGTCACCCTATAAAAAGGCCGTCTCTGATAGGCTGCAATATCAGTTGCTTTGAGGACCAGCTCCTTCACTGCTGCAGAAACAGTCAGCAGTCTCTGGGGCAGAACGCCAGTCCCCTGCTGGGAAGCGGTGTTTGAGCCCCTGCCTATGAAGTGTGTCTGTGAAGAGCCATCTAAAGCTGTTGTAGGTTATGCACGGCAAATGACCTACCGTGGAGAAAACAAGCTGGGATCCCTGGCTTCCACAGCTTCATCGCTTGCTGGTTTTCAGACCTCTGTCTCAGATGCTGCCTAACAGGACAATCAGAGGAGCCACGTAAACCAGCCTGTTGCTGAACTGACTTTTATCGCATTTATTTTATTCTTCTTTTGTGTTATTTTCTCAACTGTAAGAAATATGACCTCACGCCCCAGAAAAACAGATGTGAACTGCAATCTGCCATAACATACGTGTATTTCGTTTACTCTTCTTCTCATTGTTCAGTCACTTAAACATAAACACAAATCAGGTGCAAAGGTCTGAGCCTCTCAGATGTGAGAGAAAAAACTCGAAATCCTAACCAGAACCTAAGCAGAAGGTGGGAATAAGCTTAGGCTGTTTTAGAGGCCCTATGATGCATTAAAGGTATGTGGATTTTGTTTGGGGATTTTTTGTCCTGCCTTATCATTTTGACAGCTTGGGAAGTAGGAGTATCATTGTATGCTTGTAAATTTTGCGTGCAGATACGGCAGAGCAAATCCACCTGAAGAGACACTTTAATGTGAGGAGAAAGGATTATGAAAATAAATGACAACACCACAGAGTGATTCTTTCTTTGTGTAGAGGACCGGACTGCAACCTTTAGAGGTACCGCGACCAAGGGGTGGTGCGTAGGTGAGCAGCCTGGGAGCAATCGAGGGAATGAATTGTGACTCAGAGTTGCAGTTTGGTCGCTTGTTTCTTCTTGGCTTTAGGAGTAGGCTGCCAGCAATTTGAAGCAGCCCGTTGCCAAGCCCAGCTTACTCCTTTCTATTAAATGGTGCAGGGAGTCTGGGTGGAGCCCTGGGAGATACGTGAAAAGACGGCACAGTGTATTCATTTCTTGTGAATTCTCCATCCTGTTATCGTGAGCTTTCAGACAGATTACCCGCACAGGAATGCAAGGGTGAAGAATGATTTTGCAGCTGCAGAATGAATCTGCCAGACTTTCTTTTCTCTCGCCCTCTGCAGAACACCCAGTCTATCAGATCATACTTCAGCAGGCAGTCAGACTGGGATTTGGTGCTGGGCTGTGGCCAAAGAGCTTGCCTTCTAGCAGGGGTCCCTTGAACCATGGGACCCCATAAGTAGCGCGCCCCGATTGCTAGACAGCTTGCCAGCCCCGCCGTGCTTCGGTATCCTGCAGGTCGGAGCGACCTGCTGCCCAGGCCAGGGCTGTGCTGTGAGCCACACGCTGGAGGAGTTTGATCCATGAACTAACCGTACGGAGTCGTACTCTCACTATTGGCAAGTTAGTTTTAATAAGGGAACGGGTTTCCCTTGTTTTCTGTGAATTCGGTCTTGATATCATGACTTTGGGCCAAAACCTGCCATCTCTGTTCATGTCTAGCAGTAGCTTTCTCTCTGCTCCTGAGGAGGGTGTCTCAAAGCTGTGTTGACAGCGACGTGCCAGGCTACCTCATGGGGGGCTGCTTTTCCAAGGACCTAAACCAAGGCATCGGTTGGATTCTGCTGGAGCTACTGCCCTGGCTATGGGTGGAGGTTTTCCCTCTGCAGCAGCCAGGAGGTGGCTGGACAAAGAGGTTTCACCGTGATGTGGTGCCAGCACACGGCCGACGTGACACCGTCACCTGGACTCGGGAACGGCGAAGTGTGCAGCAATCGGGACGATAGGCGTGCAGATGTCTCTCTAAAGTGGCATGCTCTCCCACATAAGTCTGGATGCAGTCTGTTTCAAGAAGCAGTGTATTGCTCAACATGAAGAAGGCTGGTAGGAATTAGCTTTATATCTCATTCATTCCAGTCCTGAATTCTTCTTCACAGTTGTTATTTACAGTCTAAGCCTGTAAATTTGAGCCAGCAATATAATTATGATATAAAGATTAATTATAGAAAATTTCAAGAGGAAAAAGCATCTTTTTTTCAGCGGAAATTGCTAAAAGCAACGATCTCAAATCCCATCTTTTCACAAGCCATTACAAAGGAGGGGGCTCCAAGCTGCAGTGGCCTTACTCGTGCACGGACCAGAGGATTTACATTAGTTTATATGTTTTCATTTATTGACTACATTTACAGAAGGGGCAGCGATCAGTCCTGAATTGCTGTCCCTCAGACTTTAATCAGTGTTCAGAGAAACCACTGCAGTCACGGACATGGGACAAAATCATCTGCCATCAGCTGGCTGGAAAGGCTGGCGTTTCTACTATGGCATGCATTGCCATGGCAGGTGGAAAACCTCTCAGGACCGACCGTCTTCCTCCTCCCCGGCCTCAATAAGCAATGCCAGATGCAGCGTTCCCAGTCGTGTGTACAGCAGCAGGCACACCGCTTCCCCGGGCTCCCTCGTGCAGCTGCTCCTGCTCCTGGGTGGGTTTAGTTTCAGGGCCAAACCCTAGCATGGGCTATGTGAAACGACATATGTGCAGGAATTATTTAACCATGGAAATCCTCCGAGTTAATAGGGAAGGCAGAGAGGATAGCCAGAGCTCAAGTGATACCTTGAAAATAATTTGCACCTTTCAATATATTACTAAAATACAAAACCAGAGGGCACTCATAGAAACATAGTCTGTACATTTATCAATTACAAATGGCTTTATAAGTAATTTTGCTTTAGAAAAGGCTTTCAAAAAGGTTTTCAGTGTGTGCGTACTATATTTTCCCTGAGCGTTGGAAAGCCGGCAGCGTTGACATTTATCTGCACAGTGTGAACTTAGAGGCTCAGTCCATTGCAGTGGGAAGAGGAAAAGAGGGTAAGTAGGTCCCTGAATATCTTTTTTTTCTCTCTTACAACACGAGTGCTTAAATTTTAATCCTGTCGTGTCAGCACTTACAAAGAGCGTTTCCATAACTGAAGGAGATCTGCCGATATCTCTGACAGCAATACTTTGAAAACGGAAGCACCAGAATAGCCTCTAATAGGCAGCTACTGAACTGACCTGTCATCCTGCCCTCAGGATTTTGTGGACCTCAAAGTACTGACATATGACCTGTGATAATGAAAACTAGGATCGTTTGGATTACTGCATCTGCATTCAGAAAACTGAATAAAGAAAAAAGGGTTTCAGGGAACTTGTTTGTATAGACCTCTGCATTGCCTGGGGTCTGTATTACAGAGGACGCCTGCTTTCAGAGTTACCCTGCATTAAAACTGAGCGTATAACCTGGTCACTTCCTATCTATCGATTTATGTGTTGATACTAGTAACTACTCCCTAAGGTACGTGGCTTTGTCCTAAATCTACTCATTCTAAAGCCAACAGTTAAATTTCTGCTCGTTTCAAAGAAAGAAGAATTAAGGTAATAATGAGAGCTTTGGCAATCTAGTTTGGTGAGTACATGAAGACTGTAAGATACCTGTTGGCAGTAACTGTCTGCAAGAGACAGAAAGGAAAGGGTCATGTGGAAACCCAGAAGAGAAGCTATAAAAATTAAATATTTGCTCTTTTCCTGTCCCTCCAGTTCCCTCTGACTGCACAAATGTAAAAAGCAGTTTTGATTCAATGTAAAATAATAAGCAATAGAGGAAAGAGTTGATGTGTCAGACTCTCAGCTGGTTTAAACCAGCAGAGCAATCTGTATCAGCTGAGAGCCCGGACCCATGAGATTGTTAAATGGTTGTTAATTATTACAAGAAAATAGCTGCTTTCATGGAGTTTTCCCCATTCACCCCCCAAGAAAATTCACATACTTGTTAATTCCATGCTGCAAATTTCAAAGAGTTTTTAGGCTCTAGTGTCACATCAGAATAAGAGAATGATATTTTAGCATTTTATCTATTTATTTATTTATTTATTTATTTATTTATTTATTATTTTTGAGGGGTGGGAAGAAGACAAAATAGCTTCTTTGGATATGTAAAGATAAATGCTGAGAAACGCATTTTTGAATGTATAAAGACAAATTACCGAGTGGCTACAGATAATGCCTCTGGAATGATCTAACAAGGGGAAGTGGTTACAAAGGACTGTAAAACTAAATCTCTGAATGAGATAAAACAACAAAGTATTTAAAATACATAATGAAGTGAAAGGAATACATAATAAAGGAAAACCTGAGGGACTTTTACTAAATTGGCAAATAAGTATTAATTAGCCAAAACCAGTTGTGAACAATACTGACATTCCAATCTGCCGATAAAACTTTTGTATCATATTAAAGTCTTTATAGAGAGTTTAATAGTAATACAGTTCATATATTATAAGCATGCATATGCTGCAAACACATTAGTGTGTTTCTCATTTCAAAGGTTTACTTTCTATATTCCTGCCTTAATTTCCACTGAGCCGACCTTAATTACAGGGATGCAGGAGAAGAACACAGCCTAAATTTCCAAAGGTGGTGTTGAAGATAACCAGCAACAATACACAGATCAATCATGAAGAGGGAACCAGAAGAGTTAAAAGGACTTGAGGAGAGTTTTGTAGTTAGTACGGCACTGAGATTTATGCTAGAAGGTCATTAAATGTGCCATAAATGCAGACATGTAAGTGCTTAAAGAGTGGCTACGAGACCAAAGGGGAAAGGTAGGTAGGAAGAGTAACAATTTGTTCACAAGGGAGACTCCTCTGCAGCACCGTTTAGCTCTGTATTAGAACTTGCTTTGACCCGGGAGGAGGGATGTACACCAGGGGAATGAAATTTGTTGATGACACATACTAGGAAGGGGCAATCAATAGAAAGAAGAAGGGCAAAAAAGTCAAGACGACTCTGACAGAATGTGCCCAAAGGAAGGTAAGTGCCTTATGCAATTAAATGTAGAGAAGTGTAAGATAATGAGATTAGGGACACAAAATAAGAGAAGGCGCTTATGCCCTATGTAATCATATGGTACAAAATACTGAGTAGAAGAAAGATCTGGAGGTAGACCGAGATCAAAAAGCTTCAGGGCAGTGGTTAACAGTAATATAAAACATTACCGTTGATTCAGAGAGGTAACAATAATATCATAGATGAAGTTATTCCAGCTCCTGCATAAGGGATTTATGAATGAAGCTGCATTTGCAATACTGTGAGGGGTTCCGTATGCCTTATAAAAATAGCAGAAGCAAAGGGAACCGGACAATAGAATCAGGTAGACAGCAAACTTAATTATTCATAAAGGTCAGAGAACAAAACACAATTGCCTGCAGTCTTTGCAGAGAAGAAGGAAGAAAGAAAGTGGATCTTACCGAGGAATTTGAGGTCTGGAAAATTGTAGCGAGGATAGAAGCAATTGCACTACAATTTGCTCTACTAATAAATACAAGAGTAAAAACATGGTTGGAAACAATGAAAATGAACCTGAACAAAAATACAGAGTGAGGTGTGGTTAATAAATGGAATATGTTGCCAAAGTCAACAGCTGGAACAACAAGAATAAGCATCATTCCCTGGATAACTGTTTGTTATCCAGCTGAGATTTGTTTCTTATCTAACTTTAGGTAGCTAATATTTTTAGTAGGGCTGAATTCTAGATGGACTGCCTCACGCTCTAAATATTCCTTTCTCCCACCATTAAATAAATAGGGAGCCAACATTTACGACTGCTTGTAGCTCAGAAATGTTTGTCAGTTGCCTGAATTTTGGTAGCATAAATGTGGGTTTCAAGAAGGATTTAAGTACTGGAAATGGGACCTCAGTGGTGTACAAGTGCCTGTCATAAGAATCATGATCCTGAAGTTCCAAACTGAGCTACCTCTTGCCTTTGGAAGCACCTGAATTCTGCTGACATCCTCTTTAAAATTTCTAATTTAACTTTACACGTGCTGAAGCTACTTGTTTTTGATAGAACTGCGTAGCATGGCCATGCTTAACTGCCACTGGAGTCCAGAAACAAAATCTTTGGGATACGTTTATGAGTGCACTCCTTAGTGAATGTAGTTGCACCCATTTCTTTCTTTTAAAAAATGGTTACTCTCCTCTTTTCACTTAACAGCGGTCCAGCTAGAGAACCTACACCTATGGAAGATGGAGGTCTAATGCCATCTTCTTTCGTGAGAGGATGCAAATTTACATCTCCCACATGTCCTAACCAAGGGCTTACAAGCTCTTGTCCTGAGGAAGAGGAACCTCATCACTGTTCGGGTAGATTTCATTATTTACGGGGCCCAAGTGCAACAAGGATTTGCTATATCCTTCTTGTTTAGAGGTAGCATTAATAGTGCTTCTGGTCTCTAGAGTTATATTTGTTATTCAAAGTCAGTTCCATTTAACCTACGAGAGAAAGGCCTGGGAATTCCGATCAGAACTCGAATCCCCCTTCTTCTCAGGTGATGGCTAGACAACAGTCCCTCTCCCGTGTAGGTATGACTTTTCTCCCTTCTGAGCAATTTCGCATGCCTTTGTTAACAAGGTCACAAGTTAAGGCTGAGTGATGGTGACTGTCCTGTGTACCCATGCTTAGAATAAACTTTCGTAAGGAGATTCAAATTCACCAAGCTAACCTCTAATTTCCTCAGTCAGCTTTAAAGTCATCTAACACTTGTATAAAAATTGTATTGCAGTGGCTCTGCCAGCCAGGTTTAAAAAGCAAAAAATGAATGTGCAAGGAAACGAGCCCACCTTTAGCAGGGGTGGGCTGTGAACGCCCAGGGAGTGGAAGGGGTTGCTTGGTCCTCACATTGAGCAACACTTGGTAAAATGGGAGATTCACCTCATCTGTGGTGCTTCCATACTGGCTTTATGCTGACCGTAGGTAGCTTAGTCGTGTCTCTTCCGAGCTATCAGACGCTCCCGTGGTAGAGGCCCATATAACCCAGCTCAGCGTAGTAGATCTGAGAGGTCTTACAGATCTAAGGACTCCTGAACTCTCTTTATAGATTTATCTCGGAACCCATCAGAGGATGTCTGTCTATGTGAGTACATGCACGTGTGTGTGTATGTGTAGCTCTGTAAGCTGAGGGCATGTGTGCATTCTGCCTCACCTTTCATCTAGCGCTTGCCTTATCTCTTCTCTTTCTGGCTCTTTGATTTGAAAGCCTAAGGACTACTGCCGTGGTGTTTCTTCGCTGCTTTTTGTCATCCTTTCAGCTTACAGCCTGGGCACGTTGGAACAGCTGCTCCTTTTTCACAGGCTAGGAAGGACCATATGCTTGATATCAACACATCCCTAGCATAACAGGTGGCAAATGTATTTTTGTTGCTAATAAATTCCCACTTAGATTTTAAACTGCCTGCGCTCCAACTCCCTTTATAGCAATTATACTGCAGAATTCAAACCTTTGCTTTCTGGAAATTAAAATAACATGAACTGGTTCCATTTGGTTTTCCTGATTTTATCAATGTAGTGTTTTCTGCTGGTACCTGTGTTATTATATTAGTTTCTAACATGCCAGGTTATGACCAGCTGTCATAGATATGTCACTTACTTTCACATGACTCTGTTTATTACACTATTATAATATAATTACACTATTATAATACAATAGTATGCACCATAAGAACAAGCTGCCCAAATTGATTAGCTTCCTAATCAATTCAGCCTTTTAACTACAAAATGCTGATAACGGAAAGGGATAATGTTTCTATGATGTCTAAGGCCCAGATTCATGGGACCTGTGGAAGCAAATTCTGCAGGAGCAAAGTCCCTTCCATAGCTTTGTTAGTAAAAACTTAAATCCCACTGACTTCTCTCTTGTGATTAATATTTTTAAAAAGTGAAACTTAAGGCGCAGTATTTTGGCATTTTTTTCCCCAGGTATTTTCTCTTCACGAGCTACCTAGAGCTTGAAAAACTCTTCAAGGCATAGATCACAGTGTTTGCAACAAATGAAGGCAGAAACCAAACAGCCTGCGTCCTTGGCAAAAGGTGTCCAAACTGGTTGATTTTACATTCCCAAAAGCTGTTTCTTTAGCAGATATTGCTGAACTGCACTCTTCAACTCAAATAAATAACATTTACATTGAAGAAAAGGAAAACCAGCTATTTTTCAGTTTTTAAGGGGAATTACTTTACTTCCTCTATCTTTTATCAGCTTCAATTTTTTTCCCCCCTTTTTGCAGCCTTCATAATGGGTAGCAGCATTTGGTATGTTTTTGTCATATATTTGCTATTAATCTGATTCTATTACTCCGTCTATTTTCTATCTAAGTGTTGATACATCAGGAGGCAGAAAGTGTTGCCTCTGATGGTCAGCAAGGTCATAACGCCAGCATGTGTTAGACTTTATAGTAATCCATGAAAATAAACTGATGAAAGCATGTCTTAACAAATGCTTTAACTCTCTGTAAACCCTTTATATGAAGATTTTGAAGTCTAGATGCCAGCCGTCACAAACACAGACGAGCAGTAATGGGTGGATGAGCGCCTTGTGTGGATGAGGACACCCGCGTGTACAAAGAGGCAGGTTCTTGCTGTGTCTTTTGAAAGAGGAGTAAGTATGTGACCTCATGAGAGGGGTTTAGGTTCAGGAACTTGCACGTGTGAGGGTGATTGCACACCCCTGAGTGACCCCCCCGCCTGCAGGCAGATGTTTGGGTTCCCACCCTGTCATGTCTCTTCTCTCCTCCCAGGCACTGAAATCCGCCACTCAGGGCAGTAGCTTCCACTTCGGCAGCCAGGGACATAAGCCCAAGGGTCTGGCCCTTTGCCGTTGTGGTAGCACACCGAGCACCAGTCCACCTGTCATGCAAATTTGGGTGCCCCATTTCAGCTGAAGGGAATGAGAAGCTGAGGATTCACTTTGCATTGTAGTTCTAATGACTACCAGTTTGAAAGCCTGGGGCATAAGGTGGCAGTTTGGGGTCAATGGGTGACAGCAACGGATCAGAACTTAAATACCTGAATGCGGAGCAAATAGAGGTGTTGCTATTCAAAGCTATTGGCTTTTATTATATACTACTATTATTACTTATTGTGATGTGTTAGAGATCACAAAACAGGTAATTGTATTTTGAAATTTTCTTGATTATACTCTGGTGACACTTGAGGTCTCCATCATTAGCTTTTCTGCAGCAATTCTGCCGCCTCTTTAAATTCCTATAGGACGACGCAATTCTACTTTGGTGTATCATTTGAGATCTATGTGCTAGCAGAAAAAGGTTTTAAAGCTTTCAGATATACTATTTCGTCTTGGGGCTGCCATGAAGATAACATTTATTTGAACAGGTCAGAGAAGAGAGATGCCCAGACATTTGAACTTGATGTCTGAAGTTAGATTTGTTAACCCCTTCGCAAGCAGTAAACCAAACCGAAGAGTTTCCAGGGGTTTGAGCATGTCAGGATGGTTTGTTCCACTGTGAGGAAAAAAATGTTTTTTAAACTAGTATTCTCAGCATCCTATAAAAGATTTTTGCAATACAAAATCACGAAGAGCTTCCTTTCAGGATCAAGGTCTCATCATGCTAGGCGCAGTAAAAGCATTTCTGAGAACATGATGCTCGTAAGGATTTAATGTCTAAAAATGCAGGTGACACAAAGACTGAGGGATAAAATCCATTTGGTATAGTTTCTGTGTATATTCAGGTTTATAAAAGTATATAGACAGGAGTGACAATCATTATATGACTATTTCTCTCATAACAAAATAACATTGTGGTAGCGATGGGGCCTGAGGAAAGACTGAAAATATGTGTGAGAAATGGGAAGGATTCTACATATACAGGAGGCAATAAGCTTTGTATAAATGAGCTGACAAACAGAAAGGGCACAGAATGGAAAACACCCTAAAACCAAATAAAAGATAATGAGAATAGTGTATGTGTTGATATATATACACACACATACTTTTTTTTAGATACGCACACACAGACCAAACACACGCTTGGAAAAGTATCATGGACGGTTACGGAAGTTGCTAATAGAGTAAAGATGCTGAAAAATCACAACTTATTTTCTCCAACAGTCCGGTCACAGACCACTTGCGAGGCAGACATTTACTACATCTTAATCTCGATCCAAAGCTACATGAGGTCAGCAGACATCATTTCACCTCCTTCAGTGGGCTTTGTTTCAGTTCTTCACTTTGTGCGTAGGCACTATGTGGTAATAGCTGGCTTTAATACAGTCAGTACGAGCGGGTATTATTGCTGCCCTGTTTGTTGGGTCACTGGTCTTCACCTTCACTAAGCACTTTTATCTCAGGAGAGCATATGTCAGAAACAGGCAGTTGTTTCTGTGGAGCTTTGCTGTAGGATATACCTCAAATTTATTTCACGTGAACTGCACGAGCAGTGGCGGAGATCCAGCTGCGGAGTTGCGTTCGTTCCTGCTGGAACCATGGATGCTGTCTCTTCTGCCATCAGTTGTTAAGTTTCAGCATAAAACGCTGTATCTTTAATTTGAGTTACACTGACTATCATTTGCTAGTTTAAGGCAAGCTATTGATTGACATGTGGATATGGAAAAAACATATTTGGAGATGGAGCAACGATAGCGGAATACCCATGACAGAAGAAACGTTATTCTTAACAAGACAGCACTTACAGAACAATGTCAAAGAAGAGAGAGGCAGAAAACTAAACAGTTTTCTAAAACTACATCAGTGTTGAAAAAGAGATCAAACTTTGCTTGAACTATGAAACTTTAAAATGAAGTAAAGCTTCAGTGTTCAGCAATATCATCTTTAAAGAGATGTGCCAAATAGTTTGGGATGAATTCAAATATTTCCTCAAATGGAGACAAGTGCAATTGGTTTTGGAGAAACTTGGCAGTGTAGGAGGATGTCTCCAGAGTAAAGACAGATTTAAGGCACATTGCTGATGAAGGTGTAGAAAACACCTTCTAAGCAAGAAATAGCAGATAAAGTATATTTTGTAGAATAAAGTCACTGAAATAAAGTCCTATACTGGGAGGAGTAGCATAGGAAGACCACCATCCTTGTTCTTTTCCCTATTTTGGGCTTTAAATGAGGTGTGTCTTTGTTATATATAATTCAGGATATAATCAGGACGTGGTGGTGAATATTTAAACCCACAATGACTCTCTCAGGGTTTTATTCTCATATGGGACTGGACACTCTGCTGGGTTGTACTTGGCTGTGGATACACTTGACTTTACCAAGTTAAAAAAAAAGCGTGGGGGATAGTAAAGTTGATTAACTCCCCCCAAAACAGCATTGTGTGAGGGGTGCTGGAGTTACTGTTACGGCACTGCCGGGGATAGCTGCTGGCCAAATGACACTGCCCCAGGGAGAGAGGAGAGTTATACCTTATCTTTCCCCCACAAGAACCTCTAACGGATAGGTTGTTAATGCCAACGCTGTAACGCTGTTTCAGGCTGATTCCCCCTTGCATTCAGGTGAGAGCTTCAGGGAATAACTATCGGGGAAAAAAAATTATTGAAATTTGTTGGCACTCATATTGCCAAAAATTTAGTAGAAGAAGATCGTCAACAGCAACACCACTTCTGTCACTGCTGTCCACACCTTGCTTGCTGTAAGACCTCAAGGCTTCTGGAGCTTCTTCCGTGTGTGCAGAGCACGTGACAAGTAGGGATGGCCCTTTAGTGAGGGTCCACCAGAGTGACAGACGGTAGGACCTTTCCCTGTTCATGTCCTCAGTTTTTTCATGGTATTGAAACAGTGAAGAATGACTGTAACGCAGTAACTTGTGATACCATCATCTCTGGGATAATGCATCAAGAAGTTGCACACATCCCTCTTGGTGAGTCACAGGCCCTTCTACTCCCATTCTGCTTCAATTAACGCGTATATTAACGAAGACATACACTTGAGTACAAAGATCTTACTTCATTTTGAGGTTTTTGCCCATTTAGTCTAAAAATGCAAAGGTGATCAATAGTTACCACCTGACAAGTGTCTGTATTATAGACTGATGATACAATTACCCTCATTCACAAAATGATTTAAGCAGATAACTCACAGATTAAACAGCTCTGCTACAGCCTGAACCTTAAAATTGGCATTTAACTTAATTTTTCCATCAATATAATCTGCTCCCAATTTCTACCCAATACTTAAAAGTCTGTGATTAGCAGGAAGTAATGCAGACACTAACAGATTAAAATGATATTTTAAATTTGTTCCTTACTATTATTCAATACAATTCCATGCTAAGTCTCCTTCCATCTGCAGATGCAAAGAGATTTGCACATAATTTTGATAGAAGAAAACATTCATCAGCTATACAAGGAAAAGGCAGTAGGGAAACCTGTTGTTTCACAATAGTCTGTCACGATGTGGGGCGATGCTCTGTCCCAGGAGAGCGGAGAGGGAGCAAGGCTGTGCACTTACTGTCTGGGAAGGGGCAGCCAATAGTGGTGTCTGCTCGGCCGAAAGCACTGGCAACCAGAGTTGCTCTCCTCTGCTCCCCTCCGCGAAAGCAGGCTCTTGCACCGGCCTGAAACCCGGCTGCCAGTGGCCAGGGGCTGGCTGTTGCACGAGCCTGCCAGCCAGAGATCGGGGGAAGAAGGAAGAAATCCTGGCACAGCCTGGGGAACGGCACCACTGGCTCTCCCACAAGACCAGTGCTTTCCTGGGGGTGGCATGGGAGCGGTGGGTCAGGGGGTTCCCTGGGCGAAATCTGGGGCTCAAGCCCGACACAGCCACAGGGAATAAGTAGGATCTCAGGTTCTTAAATGTAGACGCCTTAAAGCAAAACTTAAAACTCCCACAGTTTTCTGAGACATTCTTAACTGCAAGTTTGAAAAGACCCAACAGAAGCATAATACAATCTTGCTGATGATTGTATTTCTGGAGTGAAAAAACACAATAATTGGATCAATCTGATGTTAAAACATGTACCAGTTGGCACTTTAAAATGTCTAACTACTTAAATGGATGGAACAGCTGCTCCATAACAGGGGAACTGCATCCAGCAAACCTTGACATCACGGGCTTTTGTGAAGTTTGATGCACCGGCAATGCCACTTCAATGTTTCTGAAAGGACTCTAATACATTATATGCTGAAACAGAAGAGATTGTGAGTATTGGAGTGGCATTTGTTCTAGACATAAATATGACAGTACTTTTAATGGAATACATTCTTTTCACAGACAGACTTAGTCAAGCAGCTCTGATGAACCCAACAACATTTGAGGGCAATAATGAAATTGAAGAGATCAGCTCTTAAGTGAAGGAATTTATGGACTAATCGCCAAAAGAAGATGTGTTCCCGAGGAAAAAAGAATTCAATACTGAGTGGAAATAGAGGACAGAGATCAAATTATACAGAGCTGACATAGATTAGAGGTGATAGATAAATGAAAGCATTTATTATAGGATGGCTGACTGATGATGTATCTGAATGGAGTTGGCCTTCGTAGGCTCCAATAGTTGCATACGTCTACTCATACTCCTGTTGGTCGAAATCAAAAGGTAAAGATTTAGTTGGCTTGAAGCGGAAGTCCCTTTCCCGTATTTGCTACATAGGCCCAGTGAGTAATCAACGTGTCTCACAATAGGTAAGATTTTTAATGGGCTCAGCATGGTTCTAGTTTGCGCCTCTTTTGTGAATTTCATAGAATCACAGAATCGTTGAGGTTGGAAAAGACCTCTAAGATCATCAAGTCCAACCGTCAGCACCACCGTGCCCACTAAACCACGCCCTGAAGTGCCACATCTACATCTTCAGTTGCATAAGCTCGCAGAGGACAAGTTGTGTATAAATAATTATTAGCATCGATAGTATCTGCTGTTCTGATTTATTCTGAGATTAGTGTCTGAGTAAATTCTAGAGATCAGAAGTGAAGGAGGGAAGGGAAGGAGGGAAGGAGAGAAAGGAAGCACAAAGCACTTTCTGAACCCAAAATAATAAATGGTAGGACATGCCACACCTCACACCAAAAAATCCTCCCAGTTTCTGCAAAAGCGTGGGAGAATGAATACTTTTTTGGTTTATTTGCTAATATTCCAGTGACTAGTTCAAGAAATACAATGCACTACATTTCAGTTAAGTCTTAAACTATCGAATTTGCAGGTGTAATTTCCCAATATATATTTGACCGCATTTTCACATGCCAGTGTAAGACTGCTAGCAGAGCCGGACTTTGTAGTAGGTTTGGGCTGGTTATTTCCTCATGTTGGGCCAAACAAATAGGGGTTTTGTCTATGTATTAACACGCTCAAAATCCTAACAAGGAGCCCAGTTTTGTAAGCTGCGAAGTCCCTCTGATTTTAATTACACAATTATGGTAATACAAAAGAAGGCAACAAAATTATTTAACTTAATCTTTGGTTTAGCCTTTGCATTTTTTGGTGCACTAGTTTTAATCCCACTTCTCAGCTAAGATTCATCCTCTTGGGACACAGAGCGCTCTTGGAGGGATTCCATTCTTCTTATTTCTATTGGAGAGCAATGAAAACCACCCTGTTTAAACATGAATTCAGAAGGCCTATTGACTGGCACCTACTGAAGAACTTCAGCCCGTGGCCAGCAAAAGCCACAGCTGCTTGCTCCCATCGCAGCTCCCACTCCTCTGCTAGGTCAATTCCACCCCCGCCAGG
>JAVKLA010000057.1:1751673-1766636 GCA_034782735.1 Sagittarius serpentarius | reverse complement strand
GGGCTAGCGTCTCTGGGGGGTTTTTTGCCTTCCTCTGCAGCACTGAGCACGGCCCCTGGCCAGGGCTGCTTTGGGCCATTGTGGCTAGGTGCCTGCTGCTCACGCTCCACGAAGGCGGCCCTCGTGCGCGGGAGGAAGCCTTCTAGAGTCCCGGGGGGGCTCCAAGGGAGGCCCCCGGGGGTTGCTTCTTGTCCTCCGTAGCACTGAGCACAGCCCCTCGTCAGGGCTCCGCTGGGCCCTTTCGGTAGGTCCTTGCCGGCTGCCCTTGCCAGCCCCAAGGCACCCCTCGTGCCCTGGCTCTCTCGGGCAAAAAAGGTAAGCAAAAGTGAATTTCAAAGTTAAAATCCTCTTTACTGAAAATTACTTTTTAGCTCAAACGTACCGGTACTGACAAATGTGGCACGCAAATACGTTCCACAAAACAGCGTACTACCCTCATGACTTGCCTGATCAATCACAAACAACTAAAGGAAATCAAATTGTGTACACTCACTGAAAATGGTACATAGAGCTTAAAAAGCTCACCCCAAACTAATCAAATACTTTGAATAATGAATGGATTAGTCAAAATCATGGACTGCTCGTGCATATGCCACAATCAGACAGAGAGGCTAAACTCATTGGATGCATTATTCATTGGGAATTATTTGCTCTACCTGTCGGTGGGGAAGCTTGCAAACACTACTGCTGTATCTGTGATCATCTAACAGCCTGAAGAAGGAGATCTGATTGCCCTTATCATTACGTGGCATCTTGCCATTTAGATGAGGCTTTTACGTAGTTATTTATTTATTTATTTATTTATCTATTTATTCTGAGAAGAATGTTGTCCATCAAGTGCTCAGACATGCTAGGGACAGACAGAATGGCTGCTGTAAAGACAAATCACGTCTCTTCAGTCTACCAGCATTCTTTCCAGAAGTCAGGGAATGATGAAGAAGAACAGAAAATATAGTGGGTTTGGTCTGTCAGTGAAATCTACAGTAATGTTTTTTCAAAAGGGGTAAAGAAAACAACCACAGGATTGGTAAAGTTAAGTAATGGGCTCGAACGTAGAAAACGGGCAAATAATAAAAAAAGTAACATTACAGTTTCAAAATATAAATGAGTTAAGGCTGTGTAAGGTAAAATAGCGATCTAGAAGGGAATACAGAGGAAAGTGCATTTGCATTTGCATGCAAAACAATATTTTTTTATTTAGATCCGGTGTGGATTGATGGGGAATCTGGGAGATGATATGAATACAGACAGAATAGGGTACCAGACGAGAAAACAGTCTTTCCACCATATATAAACTTGCATTTTTCTGTATTGACTGCACTCTGTTACCATCTCATGTGAGCACAAAAAAGGAAAATTTATGCATAGTGCAAGTGCTGTTTTAACTTTTATACACATTATGAAGCTATAAATGAACTTCAGATGAACTGAAGTTCTTGAACTTCTTAGAGCAGCAATGGGACTCACCCTTACTCAGAATACTGTAAGAAGGGGACAACAAGTGGTACTAAAAAGCCCCAGCAACTATGCATAAAATTGTCTCAAAAAGCTAACTGCTGCTAAATTTTTATCAAGCCAGACTGCCTGGTAGAGCAACACATCAAATTTATATGAATAATAAAAAATCTCACTCTTTTTTGTAGCTTACTTGTAAGTGTTGATCATATATAATGATTCAGGCAATAGAACAACTAGTAACTTGGAGAGTATGAGCAAGGCACTCATATATGCAATTCCTAACCTGTAAAATCATGCATTTATATAACTGTTATGGCTGTGGAACATATGTATAATTTTATCAGCTTGATGATATTAAGATATTAGAGAGTAGTCTATTTTTGGTACCATGACCTCCTTTGAAATGTCTGTTAATGGAAGGAACGTGACAAAATGTAAAGCAGTTTTAGTCTGCATAGGAATGGCAGCTTCTATATCGCAAAATTGTCATCTTAGCCTCTTTTAAAGGGAAGAACGGAGAGCAGTGGCCGGCCACAGGAGTGAACGGCAGCCTCCTTCCCTTTCTCCCCTCTCAACCAATGCCTTTGAAGATATAGAAATGCCAAATTACCAAAGGCTCCTCCCTTTCAGGGCTGACCATCTTGATTTAACATCATTCAGTTGGGCACATATATTATTAACTCAACATGTTTCATCAATAAATAGGTAGATGCTGTGTCAGGATCTGGATGTGAGGAACAATAATTCTGTACAAAACCGCTTCACTTCCAGGCAGCACCAAACAAGTATCTCAGCGTAAATTTTAGGACACTAATTTTGGATGGTCTCCCTTCGAATAAGCCATAAATTATCTCTCCTAATCATGTCACATGCAAAAGTATGTTAAGTGATTTATGCTTCCTCTGTTGTCCTGTCACTAAAAAATCAAGCCTATTTTAATATTAGTCTGAATAGTCCAATTCTGTTGGGCAATTTCTTCAGTGGCGATGTTCACTTAGAAATCAAAAGACAATTTGATCCATTTTAAATTAAGTTACATTTTCCACTTAAACTTTAATAACCACTTCTTTAAATTAAATGCAAATGAAGTCGTTATAACTAGCAAAGATAATACATGCAAAAAAACTTCTTTGGTCATTTTCTTCTTATGTATTCCTTTATGTTCCAAAAATAAGAAAGAACAATGCCCATCATACTGAAGAATTTCTAAAAATCAGGATATTGGTGCTGCTCTGTGAGTGCGGAATTCAGTCCTGCAGCTTCTTTGGTAGAAACCTGCCAATAACATGAACTTTAACAAAGCACGAGTACTGCAGTGGTATCAAAATGTGACGTATAAGGCTTCAGTTACCCCAACAGTTTAACAAACACATTGATGTTAATGTCTTAATGAACATTCTGAAATATACAGAATAGTTGAGGGTTTAAAAATAGCTAATATTACTGGGGTGAATGAAACCATTCATAGGACATCTTTCTCGCCCTCTCTAGCAAACAGAGTGTACCAGAATTTTTCGTTGTAGTTTTGAGAAATTGGAATCATAGGAAAATACAGGTCGGAAGAGACCTCAGGAGGAGGACTCCTGCTTGAAGCGGAGTCAGCTACGTGCTCAAACGGGGTTGCTCAGGGCTTTATCTCGATGCATTTCGAAAACCTCCGATAACGGAGACTGCACAACCTCCCTGGGCAGCCTGCTCCAGTGTTTGGCTGCCCTCACGGTGAAAATAGAAAAATATTGCTATTAGTACCATCAAATAATTTTAAAATGTAAAAATTTTCATAAAAGTGTGAATTAAGCTGCCTGAGAAAAATTGAAACGTCTCTGCACTACAAGACGTAAAGTTCAGAAACTGGCATCAGACTGCAGGGACAGGCAGAACAAAATGACAACTGCGCTACAGTTACCCTGCAAACAGAAGGTGACGGATGACAACGCAGAAGTATGTGAGATTTAGGTTTATGTTCAGCAGAGGCCCAGCAGGAGCTGGGGTTTTGCACAGCTCTCGTGGGGGAAGGCGGTAGGCAGCTCTTGCGTGGTGCTCCGTTACCCGGTATGTGCACGGCTTCGGGAAGAGTCTTCCCTTCCTGCGGCTTTGACCCGCTCGTGCAGCGATACCCACAGCTGGAGCGCGATATAGAAGCTGTGTAACAGTGGACTAAAAGCCACATCAGAACAAAGGTAAAGAACGGAGACATCGGTCAGGGAGAGGTGGTTACGCCAGTGAAAGGATTTCTTTTGCTAACAGAGTTTGCCCAAATACCCAGCAGCTGTACCCCGAGAAGACTCTTCTGCCTCTGTACGTAGGTTTTGCTGGTGCTGCTGGGTGAGTTAGTCTTCCAGTGGGCCATGGCATCACGGCCGAGTAGTGTATGCTTAAACTACCCTTTCTAAACTTAAACAGAAACCTCAGATTGAACCCCAAGAAATGCAGAGAGAGTTACATGGGCTTAAAGCTTCATAGCTCCCTAAAGGCAGTGAAAGACAATGCAAAATTAGTCAGTGTTCTGCTATTGTAAAGATAAACCCACAGTCAATGAGATTTTTGCTATTTTTTTTTTTATTCATTTTTAAACGAATTCTTACTAAGCAGGTGCCTCTATCCCGTCGGAGAGTATGTTACTGTAGTGGTTATATATCTTTCCGTGAGAAATTTCTGCCTGCTTCAATTAAAAATTACATCAAATTCCCAACGAGATCAAGAGCAGCCTCAGCTGCTGAGCTTCCCCAGCACAGAAGAGCCAGGAGGGGTCTGTGGTTTACCAGTTGAGGAATGTCGTCTCTGCCCCCTAAGACAGAGGAGTAACGAGGTCTGTGCTTAATTGAACTTGTATCACAATGGCACTGCTGTCGCCACCCTCCTCTTTTATGAGGTTGTACTCCAGCTCCGCCAGTTTTCCGCTCAGGAAAGCTGTTCCTGCGTTGCAAAGCCGGGGTGGCTGCACCGGTGTTCTCCCTCGGGTAAATGCGCTTACGTCCTTGGGAGCGAATAGGAGGAAAACAACGCCTGCCCTTGGGCAGAGCCCGCCATCGGCTTTCCCTGGGAGGGGGTCCCCCGGCGCCGGCGGGGGGGCAGAGCAGCCCTGAAGGGTGTCCCAGGGTGGGCACCGCTGGCCTTAGGCACAGAGCTGGGGTGCTCAGGGTCTGTGCCGGGGGCGGGGGGACGACGACATTTTGCCTCACCTCTGCCACCAGCCCAGCAAGGCGGTTTCGCTACGCTGTCCATGCTGAACCCTAAATATTCTTCTTTCTGTTGCCTCCGTGGTGGGAGTGCAAGACCTTTCTTCTCCACCCCAGTTTGATTTTGTTGTTAAATTGCATTGGCCAGCCCAGCCGAGTGAAGAGCAGCCCACTTGTTGGGATTTCTTCAAATGATTCTGACAGGTACATTTTGTCAAAAATATACCACAACTGTGACTGTCTAATCCCAAAAAGCCTTTATTTAATTTTAAATGTGTCAGTGAAAAACATGACCAAACACAACAAGCAACTATAATCAACTGAATGTGAAACATGGATGCTGAATTATTGTTATGCTTCAAGAAAATCTTTGTTATTCCGTTCTAAAAGAAAAAAAATATGAAAAGTATGAAAGTGATATTAAGCAGATGTTAGACTGGAGTTGTCAATCTTGTCTAAGCACGCAGGTGCTAATGTGTTATAATTATCCCTTCTGGCAGTTGATATTTAGGATTTTGGATCCCACCTAGTCAATCACAGCTGTAATTGTTAAGCTACTTACATAGCTAATATGCTGGGTAATAACCAGATCAAGATTTAATATTTGACGTTTACCATCAATTATCTTTTCTTCTGACATACATCTCCCCCACTCGGGTTCTTGCAGATCGGAACACTCTTCTGATTTCAGTAAAATAAATAAGAATCTGGTTACAGAAGAAGACAAATAAAAAAATATTCCTGTCATTGCCTCTTGTCTCATTGCCTCTTGTTTCTTAAAGAAGAGTAAGATATCTTCTTGTTACAAGCTTTACAGGTATAATCATTTGATTCAGAACAATTCCTTCCCTTCTTACTTTTTGATGGATTTATTTACAGAAAATCTTGTACATGCTATTGCAAAAATGTGGTGTAAGCACGTTAACCTAAGCCAGGCATATTTTCAGATGACAATATTTGCTACGAAACAAAGCGTTGGCGTTTGTTTAGTAGCTGGAAAATACACGCATATGTTCACACCACGTATATTATACCAGAGGATTTTTCCTGCTAAAAGCACTATGAAAATTAATTCTAGACTTAAAACATTTTCAAATTAAAATCAATTTGCCAGTTCTGCAGTTTTACTCTTCTACTAACTAAAATCTGTGTTACAAAATTTCCTCCAATAAGCACAAGTGGAATAAGAGGGTTTTTCCCAAATGTTCTGAGATGTCCTCCTGTGTGATTACACTGAAGTTCACAAAACTTAAACGCTCCCGTTCCAACCCAGCATGCAGTACTCACACGTGCTCAGAAGTTCGCTGTAGCTATACTGTCCAGAGGCCCTGTAGGGAACTACGTGAACCAAGTTTTCTGTTCCTATAACTGCATGAAAACACCTCAGATTTGCATCAGAAAGAGTCCTCTATTGTTATTTGTCTCTAGCAATATGACGTGATTTTTTCCCCTTAGCAGAGAGAGACTGGGGCTATTTCTAGTGCCTCTAGTCCTGGCTCAGAAAACCTTTGACAGGGGAAAAAAAAAAAAAGCAGATTTGTCTTCGGTGCCGGTTCAGCAAAGTGCTTAAGTACCTGCCCTCATTTAGATACTCTGACTGTGCTGTATTTTGTATTTTCTATTTCCTATAAAAAAGTCCAGGCACACAATCTTTAAGATGAAAACATTTTTACTGTAACTTAACTAAAGCCTATCAAGTGTCAGGAAGAACATATTCAGTCCAGGCTATCACTTTTAGATACTCTTACGCTTTTGTACAAGGATACAGAACGCTATCTTGATGCTTTTAAATAATTTTCACTTCTAGCTTCCGCATGAATGTGGACAGGGGGCGTAAGTCAATTACGAAGCTGCAGCTTTACCCAATCTTTTTGTTCACAGGCAAGCTAGCACTAACGCAGGTAACAGTGGAGAATATTACACCGACGGGAGCCAGACAACTAAACTCGAAACCAGCATTTTTACAAGTGAAGTTCCCCCCGTCGTCTAGAGAAGACAGCGTCATAGTTCAAGGGGATCGTGCTCAAAGTTTGAATAGGAAAAGGCTGCAATCAGGCAGCCAAGGGACACGAATGCTTCAAAGCAGAACAAATGAAACCGGACCTTGTCATTTCGCAAGAAAATGTGAAGTCATGTAATAGTGCCCTTTTAAGCCACTTGTGACTTTTAAGACTTCAAATGAAATGCTATTAGCACAGACAGATAAACATGCTAAGCTGTTATTTGCCTGGGGCGATACCCTTGTGATCCGTAACAGGCAATGGAAATAGAGCAGCCTAGGTGCTCAGGAAGAACGATATGAATACCAGTAATCTCTTCACAGTGACGCCAGGACCTTTGATAATAAATCCTCCAGAAAAACTTGGGTTAGTCACCACGACTGGGTATTTTTTTACCTTACTATCAAAGTTTTCTAAAACAGGAAAGCATTTCTAAAACCTGATGAAATTTGTAGAAAAAGAAAAAATATTTAGATCGCCCTCACATTCAGTTTTAGGTCAGGAATGAAAAAAAAAAAAAATCACTATGACTTTTTGTCAAAGAGTTACAAACATCTGCCTTGCCTGTACATTGCGGCACCCTGATTTCCTTGCCTGAGCAGACCCAGTGAAACTGCTGGCGACACCCCCTCTCCGGGACCTGTAACACAAGGGTTTGCAGAACCAGGAGCTTGGCTAGAAACCAGGCCACATCTGGTTAAAAACCTGTTGTTTAACCTCTGCAAATAAAGGAACCAGTCTCCATCACAACTTATGTGAAAATTTACTCACTATTATACCTGTTCTGTACTCGTGTTCACTGGGAAACAGTCAGCAATTCTGTGTTTAAGTTTTTCCCCAACGCGGAGCTTGTGTGTATTTCTTGATAGAGAAAGCAAGAAGGATGCAATGTTGGGTGTCCTCTCATGAAGTTTCGGGGTAGGTAAACAAGAGACAGAAAAGCACCGCTTTGACAGGGGGCTGGGGTTTCTGACGAAAAAGCCCAGCCTTACATAAAAAAAAAAAAAAAAATTAAAAAAAAGCCAAAAAAAAAAGCCCCATCTTTTTCAGAGCTGCATCAGAGAGCTCCGCAAAGGAGGTGCCAATCCAAATTAACCTGGAGTGCCACAATAGGCCAGGGCGTAAATTTAAACAAAAACCTGGATGGCAGCTTCGTTTTTTAACAAGGGCTGTATATCTAGTCAGTAACTGACGTATGCTCTGTTTTTCCAGCTGGCAGAGACTCCTGGGGTATGCAGGCACATATTTCCAAGCACGTTGTTCTTCTGAGTTGTTTGTGCTTGGACCATAACTGCAGTCTAGGCAGCCAAAATAAAATATGCCAAGTAATACTGGCTGAGGGACAGACGGATTGGACCGAATTCCTGCCGGATACAATGCGCCTGACATCAGTGGAGTCGCGCAGTGACAGTTCGTTGTTCTCCACTTTCAAACACAAAGTATGGAGGGGGCTTTAAGGTAGGACGGGGAAGGCATTGCTGCCGCTGCCTTCGTGAAATTGTCTTTGTTCCTGCCTGGAGACAACAAGGAGTTTCCAGCTGTGAGGAATCCCCGTTTGACCCAATTTTGTGACCACACGCAGGCAGGGCCGGTGGCCTTGGGTAGATACGGATTTGCCTGGCAAAGGACGGGGGGAGAGCCTACCAGCTAACGTCCTCCCCCCGCCCCTCGGTGAGAGTGCCGCCGCTCCTCGGGCGCTCGCCCAGGCACCCGGAGAGGACGCAGGGCCACGGAAATCCACGAGAAGATCCGCACGCGGCTGGTGGCACATTTCGGTGGCGGCCTGGCAAGTCGACCACGGTTCTCTGCCTGGGTTCACCAGCTGCAGGACAGGGGGTTAGAAACGCTCGCCTGCGTGCGTGGTGCTCGGTACCCAGGCGGTGAAACCAGCGTGGGGTTTAAATAAAGGGTTTCGATAAACTTTCTCAGCTAGGATGTATTTGAGACACGCGTGGCCCAGCTCTCTCCCATCATACGCAATGAAACCTGGAGGAGTTTTCCCGGCGGGGAAGGTAGACTCTGGAAGGAAAAATGTAGAACAGTTTCCTTGGCGCACCATATTTTACGATTAAAATCTAAACTAAATATATATGCGCGCCAACAAACAAAAATAATCTCCTATAGTTTGCTTTAAAGCACCACGCTATTGTCTCTTTAAATAATAATGAAAGGGGAGAAAATATTCTACAACTTCCATAAAAAAAAGTCGTATTTGTATAGACCCCAAATCCCCTCTGTTTAAACCGGGTGATTAATATCAGCTCCTGTAGGAAATTAAATTCAGGGAAGAACAGTAATATGCAGATATGCAGATTTCTAGGCAGAATGGCTAGCCCTGGGTAAGAGAGTCAGGTTGATTAATCTGCATCCTCAGAATACAAAATGAAATGCTGGGCTCTCCTGGGTTAGCACCAGAAATGACTTTTCCTTCTTACATTAGAAATAAATGGACAAACACATGCACGTATATTGGAGAAGGCCTTAATATCACATGCAGTGTTTACGAAGGTGATAAGAGTTTAATATTTAAAATATCCTATTTCATCTGGCAGGGGAAAGAAAAAAAAGAGCTGCTTCTCATTAGGATGAAGAGTTTTGCTTATGCTAAACCAGTATTTTTTTAGTCTTTCCCAAAGACTGCAAAATTATAAGGAGATCCTGTATCAGCGTGCAAGTGCATCTTTAGCCTGTTCATAAGCATTTGACTGAAATAATAGCATCCGGGGAGATATTGGACACAAACACGGTCACAGTGTGGAAAAAACTGGGACTGTGAAACAAAACCACTCAGTCCTAAGTTTTTCATATAAATTTCAGTGCACTTTGCTCTTTCATTTCTAAATTACAAATACAATACAGAAGCACAATACACGAAAAGTATGATTCCATAGGCTTAATTTCCACAAATATAAATTCCTCCATAAATATAACCTCTCTCTTATTTCAGAATAATAGCATTTTCACATTACCGAGAGTAAATATGCGATTTTTAATAATTTAATCTTTCAAAAAAACACCCCCAAAACCTCAGAAAAATATTTACAGCAAAATGCAAAATGCCATTTTCAGATTTTTTTTCCCCTGTCGTTACTGGAAAACCAAGCCTGTTATTTAAAATCATTCAGGGTCTCTCCAATAATTGTATAGAAGTAGGCATTATGCTATATTATTAAAGCTGTAATTTCCTGCTGAATCTGGCTGGATGTTTCTTTTTATCACTTGGCAATTTCTATCTAGTTATGGCATAATTAAGTTTCCTGACCCTTGCTCACTCTCTTAACAGGACGCTTAGAAATATACTAGAATTGCAGATCTTCAACCTGATGTCCTCTCTCCCCACACAGTAATGGAATAAAATTATTAATCCAGTAATTGTACAGAACACATTACTTTGCATTGAATGTTCCTATTTCTCATTTTCTGTTAGTGACAATCAGGCAGAGGTACAAATCATTTCTGCAGGGAGCAGAGCCCTTGAAAAAGCCTCTCATTCACTCCACTGGAGCTACCTGTACAGCTGTGATTATTCAAAGTCTAACACAGTACTAGGCTCAAGCGAACAAAACAAAGTTAATAAAATGGAATAAGGAACAAGATATTTTCCTGCCTGCAGCCTCCCACGTGCCAAAATTAGAACCTTCCCTCCAAATGATAAACCACACATCCAACTGCATTTTTCTAACAGGAGGAACGAGTCTCAGCTCAGCATTCCAGACTTGGCCGGCGTTAGCAGTGGCCGTCCGCTGCGGGGTACGCTCTGCGCGCTCGGACCGTGGAGGGGGCTGGGGGGGAGAGGAGAGGAAAGACGACGTCGGAAGGAGGGCAAAGGATCCCTGTTCTTGAACCTTAGTATCCAGGCGCCAACGATGGGTGCCCGCCCCTATTGAACTCTCCACAGAAGAAATCCGAGCTGCCCCGCAGTGGATCGCAAAATCCCAGCTGAATTCAGTGGAGTTACTATTTACCCCTGAGAAATTTGCAGTTTACCCTGACGTGCCTTGGCCTACATTCACTTTGGGCATTGCCTACGTGGCGCGTCTGAGCCCGCTAAGCGGTGTTTATCCCAACAGATGTTACGAGCTCCACAACTCAGCAAATGAATAAAGGCTTGGAAAACGACGTGGCTTTTTAACACACATCTCCTCAACCTGTCCACCTAATAACTTTCTTTTTATTTTCAGATGGGGCGGGAAGGGGGGGGATGTTGCCTTTTATCACCATTTGCTAAGAACACGAGTTGAATCTGCTCCTGCACAGGGTGTCTCGGCTCTAGCGGTGGATCTCCCTAACGTCTGTAGTCATAATCTTTGCACTGGTCTCCTCCCTCTTTGCTGATTGCGCCAGGCTTATCCCCTCTCTGCCTCTTGGAAGAAATGTATTATCTCACTAAAACCTGCTGGTTTATTGGACTGAAGTCCTGCGAGTGTATCTTCAGCCTGCACTTGAATTGGTGGAACAAGCTAGCGAGGAAGTCTCTGAAGCAGCGCTGCTCCTTTAATAAAACCCTGATCTTAGGGAGGATAAATAGCAAAACGAAATCCCTATCTTCATGAAGAACTCCAGTGATTTTATTCAGACGCAATAACATGTTTCAAACTGAAACAAGGCGAAGTGCTGGGTATCATTACGGAAAAGAAACATAAATAAAGCATAGGATGCTGCATTAGCATACTCCATTTGATGGCATTTCTTTCTTTGTGTTTTTCCACGCTCTTGCCTTGTCCTCTAATAATGAATATCTTTGGGTTTTTCTGAAGAGCAGACTGCACAGCCAGAGCGCTGGTTGCTTAAGCATTTCCATTACAGACTGTCAGGTTTATAAACTCATCTGCGTTCCTTCCTTTACATCTGTACGGGAGGAATGTGTGCCATTTTCACTACTCTGGTAAATCGAACTGATCAAATAATAAAAATACTGTTCTAAAGTGCATTAGACAATAGGCCATTTCCAGTGAAAAACAGTACTACAGCAGTCGTCTCAAGGTGGCTTTTTTTTTCACTTTGGGTTTGGTTTTTTTGTTTTTTTTTTTTTTTTTTTTTTTTTTTACCTGCTACAAAATAGCTCTGGTTTTATTTCCATTGAGTCAGTCACTGTGGAAAAGGTAATCACTATAATCACAGCAAAGATTTCTGTTTGTCTAGGGCACTTAAGTGACTGCCATCACCGTAGTGTCTGAGCAGCTTCCAGAGAAGTTGTGTTTCATGGGAGGCTTGATGTGGACTAACTTTGTTTAATTTATAAAGCAAATAATTTTATCTGTGACTTGCACAGTCATCTCAACCTCTTCTACAATTAATAATCAGCTTTTACACCGAGAATACTTCCGAATCCGAGGTGATAAAGGAGAGATGAAGAAAATAAAGCTGTGAACTTTTAAAATATTTGTTTCTCTTTCCTGCACTGTCACTTTAACACCGCATACACTGATTGAAGTTTATTTCTTCTATGTCTAACACAAAAGCTCCATTTGCACAGATCAGGTAGCAACCCAATAATGCAGCGATTTATCAGATGATTATCTCCTTGCGCGTATTTGGTAAGTGACGGACTGGCAAGCGTATCATAGATAGAGATGCATGACATACGAGTGCGTTATACAAAAATACACTCGGGTATTCATGTACCAGACAGTTATTCAGAGCACAGCTTTGCGCCGTTGGCTCGGTCTGAGGTTTTGCCTTTGCAGTAGGAGCATGGTCAGCTCTATGGACACAGACATCGTAGACTTGCGCAAATCATAAACTTTTGTTGCATACAAAGATCTCTAGGTACATAGATAATAATTTCTTTAGCATAGCTGCAGGAAGCAGAGTTGTTATTTGCAGACATGCAGGGCATTTGGTTCAACTTCTAAAATGGATGCTTTTCCAAAAAGGAAGTTTTACACTTTCCCTTCCAAACTTTTCCTTCCTCTCAGCACAGGGCGAGCGCAGAGCACTCTCTGTTCAGCCTGGCCGGGCTGTCCTGACTTACCGCAGGCAGATGCCCGCGGGCTGGGACACGGCATAAGCGGCGCTAATCAGCATCGTTCTCATTCTCACAGTCCAGTGATACTTATTTAGGATTGCTAAGCACCCTGATCATAAACAAACGATACATATATCGCTGCCCATCTAAGCAATCAACCAAAGAGTTGCATGAAGCGCACAGTACTGCATATGTTCCCACAGTCAAACCGTGCCAGTTCTTACCTGATTTAATCTGGGTGAACCTACTTATTTTTGCCAACTGACAAGAAAGCAATCTTTAAAAACGACGTGTTGATGTCCTGTAATTTCATTTACAGTGTTTTGCCTAATAAGAGACTAACGGCGAAAGTTACAAATCCTCCAGATCGGCTCCTAATACACGCATTCGTTACAAGGAGGTGGCGGGGAGGAACTATCACTTAGCTTCCTATAGTTTCATTGATAAAAATGATCTTGGAAACAGGAGACTATACTAATTTTTTCCTTTTGGATTTTTTTTTTTTTATCTAGAAGTCTGGAAGACATTTCTAAAATAGATCTATTTTCTTTTCATTCTGCAGAATAATGCATGAATGATTATAACATATGCTCTATCTCCATTTTTTTTCAACCCGTAGAAAAGTGCCTGACACAATAATCACAACTTGTTGGGTTTTCAATCTGATGCTGTCCTATTTTATCATGGTAGTTAAATGTCCATTCTTGTTCGGCGTGATAAATGTTATGGCCATTTAACAGTACCGAAAAAGAGAGACATGTTAAACCAAATATTGCTTCAGATTGTGTCTTTTATTCTCCTTTATCATCATATCTTAATTTATAGTATAATCATCATTATCACAACTGTCAGCCTCATTTAACCTTCCCTGCTCTCCCATGATTCTCCGCTGTCAGGCCTGATTGCCTGCCTTCTGCTGACGGGCTGATAATGCCTGACTGATTAGCCCTCCCCGAGAAGAAGACAATGATATATAGAACCGCGCCGCTCACTCTATATATTAATGAGGAGCTGGCAAAGCTTTGATAAGGCGGTGGAATAATCCATCAGCCAGAGAAGGAGCTTGTAAAACTGGTGGAACATTTCATGGGAAAAACACCTGGGAAGGATGTAATGACCCGGCAGCTAAATACCTCTCAGCCCTCCTTCCCCTCTTGTAATTAACATCAGATAGCTGCCGTGTGGATGGCGCCCGGGGCGTTATCAGTCCCCAAATCCCGCTGACGGTCTCCCCGTTTTGCACCCAGGGCTTTAGGGCCTTCACAACGCATTTAGCGGCCGGGCAATTAATAGCTCATTTTCCTTGGCGTTAGGAACTGTTTATCTTCTGGACTAGCTCTTATCGCAGACCGTTACCTATGAAAGGCGAGAGTCATCGGCGTTTTTGTGCTCTAGTTGTTACACTTACTCAGCAGAGGCCTGCTTCGCCATTAGATACAAAGCTTCTGATGGCTACTTGAGTTTGAATGCACTGTTATTACAGGTATTATATGAAATTGCTTGTGTTATGTGAAGGGGATTATAGAGGTTTTGGATCAATAACTTCAGTGGATGTTGGGAGTGATTACAGTGCTCTGTCAATTTTTCCCATTTGGCTGTCAGTACTGATTTACAACACACCACCTCTTTTATTCACATCAAATCACTCATTTCATTGGTAAATTCTATATATCTCAATTTACTTTAAGTAGCTGATTTGTGTAAAATAAAATGACTTCCTCTCTTCAGTGTACGTGAGAGTGTGCGCGCACGTATACGCACACCAGACATAACCCTATGGAGCCGTAAAAGGCACCGACATTTCTGAAGCTCTTTGTCCTCTTGGAAAGGACAAGATGCAACGTCATATAGTTCACGTAAATAAGAGCAAATACGTATAGTTGAAACATTTCTCCGACGGCGCGGGGTTTTTTGACATGTTTTTTTCTTCCTTTACACAAAGTGGCAGATCTGCTGAGGTGCAACTGTTCAGAGGATGCAGGTGAAGTATATTACATTGCTGGAAAAGAGACAAATAAACAAAATAACCTGAGGCACGGGCCATGTAGCACTGGATAAACAGCCCGAAGAAACTGCCCCTGGCATTTCAGGCTTCAGACTTGAAGCTTAGCACAGAAGGTCCATCCTGAAGAAGGGGGCTCAAGCCAAAGTCATGGAGAATGCTGTCTGGTTTTGGCTGGGGTAGGGTTAATTTTCTTCACAGTAGCTGTGTTTTGGATTTGTGCTGAAAACGGTGTTTTTAACACAGGGATGTTTTAGTTACTGCTGAGCCGGACTTAGTCAGAGCCCAGGCCTTTTCTGCTCCTCACCCCACCCCACCAGCGAGGGGGCTGGGGGGGCACAAGGAGCCGGGAGGGG